>JAESVK010065600.1:111088-131315 GCA_017140935.1 Hamamelis virginiana
TGTTGGGAAAATCCACTCAAAGTGGATGAATAGTTGGGAGTGGTTAACAAAGTTGGTTGCCATTCTTGACTTGGCTTTCCATTTTCACATGGGGAGTGATTGTTGGGAAAATCCACTCAACATGGATGATGATAAGTCTTGGTGGTGACATCATGGTGGCAATTTTTCAAAGGAGCCTTTATGACTTTTATGGCTAGTTGTAGAATTAAGTCTCTCCATTCACATGGAAGCACTTTCTTGTGCTTTGTGAATTGTTTGTCTTGTGCACAACTTGATTTAAGAAAAGTCTTGGCTGCCATGTGAAGTAGGTGAACCATGATTGTGATATATATATATATATATATATGAATGTTGTGTAAGAATGAGTGAGTGGGAGAGGTAGAGAAATTGAGTTGTGTGGGGTGTACTTGGGTTCAAGGGATTTGGGTTTGGGATATAATCTAATGTTAGAATTCATGTACTGTTGTACTCATTTTCTCTTGTAGTAAAGGATACTCTCACTCCCGTGGACGTAGGCAATTTGGCTGAACCACGTAAATCTTTGGTGTTGTGTTATTTCTCTATTTTTCTTGATATTCCTATAAAGGTTAGATCCTAGGGGGTGAATTTGGAAGGGCCAAATTCCCAACACTCACCAAATTCAGTAGTAAGGTCAACGTACCAGAATTTAAAAGGGAGATTCAACCAAACAAGTACATCGATTGGTCGGATGTGGTGGAACGACTCTTTGTGTACAAAGAGGTATTGGATAAAAAAATAGAAATACATGGAGATCCTATTTATAAAGAATATGTTGATGATGAGATCATTTGGAATGATCATGGAGAAATTCAAGTTGTCCAACATAGTATGAATGTTTCCAAGGCTCAAGGTATTGTGGAGTGGCCTATTTTCAATCTAATTTTGTTTCACAAAATTTTTATGTGGCTAAAAACAATTTTCCAGCGGCTGAAAATAATTTTCCAGCAGTCGAAAACAGTTTTCCAATACTGAATAAAGCTTTGGCCGAAGATCCAGCTTTATCACTTCCTGATTTAGATCTGATCTAGGTTAAGTTTGTGCAACGTTGGTCAAAGGACAATTTCTTCTTGTAAGATGAGTATTTGTTCAAGGGAAGCAGGCTTTGCATTTCTGATTGTTTACTGGGGGAGGTGATTAATAAAGAACAACGCGGTGGTGGTCTTGAAGGGTATTTCGGCCGTGACAATATTATTGATATGGTTAAAGAAAAGTTCATGGTCAAAGAAGAGTTCTATGGCCGAAAACCAAATAATTGTCAATTGGATTTTGTTCTTTTGCCTATCATGGATCATTTCAGTGGAGATGCACAATATGTGAATGAGTACGTATATCACGGAGTTGGCTAAGAGGGTTCGTAAAAAAGTTAAACAACCATAAAAAGTTTGTGAAGTTTAAGAAGAGTGCTTATCGAAAGCATAGGAGATTTAAAAAAAGAAATTTTGTGCTAATGAATATGTAGAAGGGAAGATTCTTGCATGGCAAACATGGTAGGTTGCATAATGATCTAGCCTCAGGAACGAGTCTTTTTCAACCGAGGGAATCTGATGTAGGGAGCATCCGATCGTTACCGTAAGATTGTGGACCACAAGATAGACTTCAAAGGATCTTAAGGATGCTAGCTTATTTTAGAAAATTTTATTATTAGTTTCCTATTTCTATTGGTTTCCTATTGTTATCAGTCTTTTATTGTTATTAGTTTCCTTTATCTTTAGTTTCCTTTCGTTAGTAGAATTTATTTGTTAGGAGATATTGATCATATCTTGGCTGTTTCCTTTTTATTAGAGTCCTTATTTTAGTAATAGTCAACTAGGGTTTCCTACAGTTTTCTATATAAGCTAATGCATTTCTCATGAAACTGATGCGTTATTGATGCATATATGTCTCGGTTTCCTTCAAATGCATCAATTTCTTGCAAAAAAAAAAAAAAAAGCAAAATAGAGTGAAACAAAAAAACCAAAAAATGTGGAAAGTGGATGCCGAAATCAGTTTCCTCTTTCATTTCCTTCACCTTCCTTTTACTCTCTCTCCTCTCCTCCTCCATCTTCACGTTCAATTCCATTAATTTGAATGAGCATTATTATGAAAATGCTGTTATCTAATTAGATCAACACTTTCAACTGAGATATCAACCAATAATTCTTCTTTTAGTGCTTCCAATGCTTGCTTCAAAGTTTTCCAAAGTCCAAGCATTCTACAATGATTACCCCAGTGGAGAGAAGGCCTCCAATGATGACAAACATAATTCTTAGAGCACAAAAATCCCAGCAAGGAATATGACTTTGAGTCTCTTCTCCTCACATGGGAGTAGTCAAAATTCATCACATGGTCTCTCATTATTATTATAATATTTTTTTTGAATTAGGTTTGGGATTTGAAAGGGATATTTTTATCAACATATTGCCAAGAGGACTTCATGGTAAGGAGAAAAGATAGGTGGACTTTTCGGTAAAAAATATGTAAAAAGTTCCGAAGGATATACAACGGGTTTATTTTAGGTATGGCTTACAAAGTTTCAAAACAAAACTTTCATGTGGACTTTTATAGTTCTATCCGTACTGGCTGACATAAAATTGATCTAAACTTAAATGATTTGTGTTGGCTTGGCATGTATTCTTAATTACTTTCTTTTTTTTTTTTTTTTTGAAAGAAGCTAGTTTCGAACTTGAACACATGAAAGTCCATGATACTCATTTGTTAAATATTATGAGAGTTAGGAATAGGCTAGGATTTTAATATTTTATCAATTGACCTGCTAAAATCAGTTATTTAAAAAAAAAAAAAAAAAAACCTGCATGGGACTTATTGGGTCATGATTTGCAAACACATTTATGTACATGTACTTTGCATATTATTAGAGATTGGTATGGATACAACAATATTCTAGCTGTGGGTATGCATGGGTCGGTTGGGAGCGGATTTGATGTAAAACTACTAACCAACCCACTCTAGCTTGGTAGGTAGCAAATTTTTCCGATTATCATAGATCTGTTGTTCTTAAAAATCGACAGATTAGTTGAATCTTTTGGAAATTTCAAACCATCGGATTGGTCGGGTTGTGACTCAAACATACTATCATCATAACTTTATTCATTAAATGGAGTCAATTAAAGAATAGAATTTTCTATTTATTATACTTATAATGCTTCTTTTTTTTCCAAATCGATCAGTTTAAACAAGTATAAAATGTTGCTTAATGAACTCCAAGCTTTAAAAAATATAAAAGATTAAAAAAAGGAACCTAGACTTTAAGTGCTTTAGCTAGGGATGGTGAGTGAGATGAGTTTTTTATATATTTATTTTTAATACATATAACTCTAGTGGGTTGGTTTTGGTATTTAGGGGGTTTTAAAAGTGCAATGTACCCACCAACTAGACTCATCGATATCTAGGTACTCTAACCACATGGCTCGGTTTGAGTTGGCTTAGTTCGAAAAGTTCAGCACGTACGGGCAACATTGACGGATTTTTTACAGCCCTAATTCTCGTCCGCTTGTTATTTTTAGTCTATGAAAAGGGCTTGACAGAGAAATAAAGGAAGGAAAGCATTATCTATTGCCTTTACGTGAAAGTCACAATCCTTGCAAGAAGATCAAAATTATGAGAATTTAAAAGCTTAAGAGCTAAGGGTTATGGATGGAGAGCTTAGAGTGGCTATACCTTAGGCGTTTAGTTTAAGCTTATTTATATTTATTTATGGGAGAAAAGTAGAAACCAAATCGTTTTTTTCGAAAGAAATTTCATGTTGGTTTTCTCTAACTTTTCTTTGTCAATTTACATATATAGAATTAGGATTCTTAATAATTCCTGGCATAATTATTACTATTTCAATATGTTAATCTTTTATTTTATAATTTAAACAACGGCATTTTATTTCAATATTACCGAGATTTCAATCAATTATGAAAATGAAGCTTACATTGAAATATTTACGGAAATAAAGTTCAATTGACATTTTTGACCTTTTAATGGTTAAAAAATTTGAATTTCATTTGAAAAATTTCACACAATCACCAATTTTATAAATAATCACAAAAAATAAGAACAATTACCAATCACCAATCACCAATAATATGAACAATCTCCAAATTTACACAAAATCACAAATTACCATATTTTCTAATAATCACCATTTTTTATAACAATTACCAATTTCATTCCGTACAGGTCATTTCAAAACTTTTTCACATCAAATTATGTCCCCCATTATCCCATCAAACATTAAATGCATGCACAATATGTATAATAACCAAAAATACATATAATCACTAAATTGTTATACAATCACCAATCACCAAAATTACACATAATACCCAAAAAAGCACATAATCACCAATTTCCAAATTTTACATATAATCACCAAAAGTATATGTTATCACCATTTTTCATTAGATCACTAAATTTGCACTGAATCACCATTTAAAAAAAAAAAATCTATATTTAAAATAAACCAAATTTATTTATTTTATTGATATTTTCTGATATGTTATCATTACTTATTAAAAGTGATTTGACTATTCATAAATTGGCGAGTATGAACAAAATTGGTAACTGTATAAAAATCGGGGATTGGTGATCATTAACAAATTTGGGAATTTCTTTTCAAAATGGTGATTATGTGTTATTAAAGGGCATTTTCGTCAGAAAAATATTTCCATAAATATTTCAATGTGAGCTTCATTTCCGTAATTGATTGAAACTTCAGCAATATTGAGTTAAAATGCCCTTTAAACAAATACTATTAAAGTACATTTATTTAAATTTTTTATTTTTTACGATTAATATATTAATTATTTACCATGTAATTTTAGTAATATAATTAAATAAGTTTATTATTTTTCAGTTATATTTTATATATTATTTTAATCATATATATATATATATATACACACACACACACACAGACAGAGGTGCTATGGTCAGGTGCACCTGATTCATCTTGCATCAGGTGTCCTCTTGTAGAGCCACTTGCATTGTAAATTTTGGAAAACAAACTGTTGGATTAGATACCCCTATAGTATATGTCATACTTGTCAAAAATCATAGTGATCCAACGGTTGATTTCTGAGAAAACTGACTGCTAAAAAATGATAACATTTTAAAGACCAAAATGATAACATTTTAAAGAACAAAAAGGTCATAAATTTTCAAAGTTATATTTTTCAAAAACCAACCATTGGATCACTGTGATTTTTGGCAGACATGACACACATGATAGGAGTATCTAATCCAACGGTTAATTTTTCAAAATTTTCATCGCAAGTGGTTATACAAGAGGGCACCTGGTGCAAGATGCATCAGGTGCACCTGATATTAGAAGTTTTATATATATATATATATATATATATATATATAGAGAGAGAGAGAGAGAGAGAGAGAGAGAGAGAGTCTGATAAAGGTGTACCTTATGCAATGTTGCATAAGGTTACCCCCATAAAACTAATTGCTAATAGAGTTTGAAAAACTGACTGCTAGCTGTAGTAAATAAACTTCTTATGAATTTCATGTTCATAAAAAATCACACTAATCCAACAAATAGTTTATGAAAAATATCACTATGAAAAATTGTAAAATTTTGTGTTCTTTAAAATGTTACTAGTTTTTTTCAATTAGGTTTTTCAGAAATAGACTATTTGATCATTGTAATTTTTTATGAACATGGAATTCATAGGAAGTTTATCTAATCTAACAATTGGTTTTTCAAACTATATATGTTCTTTAATTAATCCTATAGTAGCCACTTTACGCAATTTTGCGTAATGTGCACCTTGTAATAGACTCCTTACTATACATATATATTATAGATTATTAAATCCTTAAATGAGTTCTAGTTGTCTAGTCGAGACTTGTCACGAACCTTAACCAGTCGAGCTTGGATATGTTTGAGTTTGGCTCATTTGCTAAATGAGACTAGAATCTAAATTTGAGTTTGATTCATTTTAAATTCAAACAAGCTTCTTACTTAGCTTGTTCGTGAATGGCTTGGTTCGTTTACTGTCCTTATAATCTTCATATAAACTACAAACCTTCAAGAGAGAGTCCAAAAATAATGCCCATCACCCATATATATATTAAAAAAGGGTTCCACACTAATAAAATTTATTACCACCTTTTTTTTTTTTTTTTTTTTCCTTCTTAAAAAAAGAAAAATAACTAAGTGCAATTGGTACTTGAGTACGTATTTGTACGCAATTTTTTTGTCAACCTATAATAGGGTCCCACTTTAAAATCTAACTTAGGATTGGGCTAGTCTCGAATCACTGATGGGTAGTCTTAGAAATTCATAATATTTATTGTTGCAGCGATACATATCTTGTAGCAATGGATAGCGCGCATTTTCTAGTTTTCCACTCTTTGCTTTAGTTATTGCTGGCTCGCTCTCTCTCTTTAGGGTTTTTTGACAGACTTGATTCTCTATGTCTTAGTATTAAGTACAGGGCCGGCCCTTCATGTTTGCCACCTCAAAAAATTGTTTGAGGCCCCCAAATTTGAGGGGCCCCAAAATTTTGCAGCCCACTTCCTATAAGGCTATAATCCATTGGCCATTCTAATTAAAAAAAAAAAAAAAAAACTCTTATATTTTGTAGTCCAGTTGCCCTCCAAAATTGATAAGCCCAAAAAATTTGTAGCTGCCCATAACCCATTGTTGCCTCTTTGGATCAATAAATTCTTACTTGTCCAAAAAATAAAACTAAGGTATGCAATTTTTTTTTTTTATATGTCAAAATATAGAAGGGCCTCATTCTTGGAACTTGCTTGAGGCCCCCCAAAACCCAGGGCCGGCCCTGATTAAGTATTCTCTCTCTGGTACGGGGAAGACTTGACCCCACCCTCCATTAATTGTTGGCTTTACTCATATCTTTCTCGATTTCTTTTGGACTTTTTAGTAGACTTGAATCCAGCTGGTCATGGCATTAATTTCTCTCTCTCCCTCTGATTCGAGGGAAACTTGACTCCCAAATCTTGCCTTCAATCTAGTCTTCTCTGAAGTCTCCTCTCTTTTGGAATTTTTTGGCAGACTTGGCCCCTCTCTGGATAATGGGAGACTTGGAGTCCAGTCTCCAACTTTTGGCGTCAGTCTTCTCTCTCTCTCTTGGAATTTTTTGGTAGACTTGCCTTCGGGTTTACGTCTCTCTCTCTCTCTCTAGTTCAATTGGTGAATTCGATCAGTCATTGGAAATTAATTGATAAGTTCAATATTCTTTGTGGAATTGTGGGTCTGTTTATGTGGACAAAACTGTTTGATGAGCCCCTTCCGTCCATATATTCTACTTATCCTCTTCTTCGTTTTTCATCAATACATGTCAATCTCAATATGAGTCAAAGATTTGTACCCACTACCATGTAGGCCCTGGTACAGAAAGTGAACAAAAAAATTATCAATTGAATGAATTTACTAATTTAGTCATATGATAGATTTTGATCGATTTAGCTACTATTTTTATTTTTTGTTTTAGTTTTTTTACAAATAGTCTTACGCCGGTTTGTATTAACTTTTCCTAAACTCACTATTAGAAAACTATCTTTTCATGTATTTTTTTTTAGAATTATGTTCAAACTATATATATATATATATATATATATATATATATATATATATATATATATGGGACAGGTTCCCTAGACACATATTTTTACTCCTAATTTTACACGCGGTTTGTAAAACCCAACGTGGGTTAGTATTTTGAGAAACTGACAGTTGGATTAGATATTCTACTTATATACATTACATATGCCAAAAATCACATTGATCAAACGGTTGGTTTTTCAAAAAACTAACTGTGACAGTTTCATATAGTTTTTTACGGTTTATTTTTAAATTGTGATATTTTTTAAAAAGTAGCCGTTGGATCAATGTGATTATTTGTATATATGATTTATATAAGCAGAATATCTAATCCAACGGTCAATTTCTCAAAATACTCATCCCACGCTGGGTTTTTGCAAACCGCGTGTTAAATTAGGAGTAAAAATATGTGTCAAGGGAACGTGTCCCTATATATATATATTCACATATCAAAATTTCCATATCAAAATTTCAAAGTTTTTTCAATGACATTTTTAAGAAACCGATCAATGGGTCACTGTGACTTGGAATGCATGCCATGAATAAGTATATTATCTAATCCAATCGTCATATTTTCAAAATATATATCCCACAATTTTCTATTACCTCCGTGCTTACTTTAGCTAAAGTAAGTATATGCTAAAGTGGCTTCAGGTGACCTTCGTAGGGCTAATTGCAAAACAAATTTTTAAAAAATTGACTGTTGGATTATCTTATGTCAATCTCTCATGCTTGCTAAAAATCATACTAATCCATCGGTTTTTTTTTTTTTTATATTACTAACTAAAAAAAGAGTAACATTTTCAAGAAAAAAAAGTCTCAATTTTTACAATGATATTTTTCAAAAATCGACTGTTGAATCATTGTGATTTTTGACAAACATGATATACAATGATCTAGTCATGGAATCAACTAAGCACTTATGGGCATGATCATCTCATCACTTAAAAAAGCTTCCATTCATGAGATGATCCAATGGCCATAAGTCTTAGCTGACTAGATCATTTCACTATATATATATATACATATATAGAGTAATGATCTAGTCAACTAAGCATTTAAGGGCATTGGATCATCTCTTCACTTAAAAAAAGTTTTCATTTATGAGATAATCCAACGGACATAAGTCTTAGCCGACTTAGATCTAAGTCAGCCTTAGCTGACTAGATCATTTCACTATATATATATATATATATATATATATATATATAGTCCCGATCTGGTAAGCATATGCTTACATAAGTTATGTATGCGTGAAGTTAATAGATATTTGTGGGATGTACATTTTGAAAATCTGGCAGTACGTTGGATTAGATATTCTTCTTATGGATGTCATGCATGTCAAAAATCACAGTGATCCAATATCAAAATCTAAAAATATAGACGTATGTAAGCTTGGTACACCTTCACAATGATACTTTTAGAAAAATTATCAATTGAATGAATTCAGTCATATGATTGATTTTGATTGATTTAGCTACTGTTTTTATTTTTATTTTTATTTTTCGTTGTATTAACTTTTCCTAAACTCACTATTAGAAAACTATCTTTTTGTATATATATTCACATATCAAAATTTCCATAGAAGTGATAATGCCAATCACTTTTAATTAGTATAAATTTTTTTGTCAATCATTCTATTACCTCGATCTCAAGCTGTCTATACGTGATTATTATTCCAACTCTTAAATTAAGTGAAATTTTGAACTACAAAAGTGATTTTAAGAAAAGTTAATGCAAATGGACCCTTAAAAATTTGATCAAAATTAATCAAACGACCTAAAATGATCAAACAAGGCTAGGCCAATATTTTGTAAATGTGAAGTATATGGGTTCAAATTTTATAACATGCTAGTGCAGCACCTGGACAAATGCAAAGGTGAGCAAACTGGTGGATAAGAGACCCAGAGAGGTCTACCTTCTTTAGCATTACTTTAATTGCAGAACATCGCACTGTACATAGAAAGATGTAAGTACAGTAATTTGTGTTCAATGTGTAATTGCTTAATTAATTTTTTTTTTTTTTAACAAACGAGAGGAATTTATATACCCTTACCCCTAAACCTTTTAATAAATATTAAGAATGGATATTGATTAACTTCTGGCATGGATGCTCCAAACTGAAACATCTCTCTTTAAAAGTAGAGATCCAAGTTATAAGACTAAATAGACAATTGCTTAATTAATATCTTTCTATAAATATTGTGGTGATGAATTTAGGATGTGGATGGATAAAAAGAAAAAAAGAAACAAAGAAAAGGGATTTAGGATCTGACAATCACATCCATCTTAAATTATCTTGTGGGTCAAGTCAACATCATTTCCATCAGTCCATAATGACCACATCTATAAATTGGTTCTCTAACATCTTTGCATCTATGAATCTTCAACCATATTGTCAATACAGAACGCAGTAGTAATTTACTATGCCTTCCCCCATGAACATGAGGGCATGTGCACCATTCCTTTCCTATGCTGTTCTTATATTATGCATAACCACATCTTTTGGTGCAGATAATGTAACAGATTGGCTTGGCTTGCTTGCCATCAAAGCTGCCATAACTCATGATCCAATGCAGGTCACAAGCTCATGGAAAGAATCTCTCCATTTTTGCCAGTGGGAAGGTGTTAACTGCAGCCATAGGCATCATCAAAGAGTCACTGCCCTGAACTTAAATTCGCGAAATTTGGCAGGTACCATATCTCCTTCCATTGGAAACCTCAGTTTCCTTCAACTCATCGATTTCACCAACAACAGTTTCCAAGGAGAAATCCCTCGCGAGATTGGTCACTTGTTTAGACTTAAATCTTTATCCCTCGAAAACAACTCGTTTCAAGGACAAATACCTGCTGAGTTATCTCTCTGTTCTAACTTGAAATTCATCGATTTGAGTGGAAACAAGCTTGTAGCACAACTTCCCAAGGAATTTGGCTCCTTATCAAAGCTGGTGCGACTTTTTGTTGACTCAAACAAATTGGAAGGGAAAATACCACCTTCTCTTGGGAACCTTTCGTCTCTTGAAGAACTTCGGGTATTTTCCAATAGCGTGGAGGGTGCAATTCCAGAGTCACTAGGCCGACTTAAAAGCTTAATCTATCTTGATCTCTTTGACAATAAATTATCAGGTTTGATCCCTCCATCTATATATAATCTTTCATCCCTTGCACTTTTATCTGTGGGCCAAAATCGTCTCAAAGGTAGTCTTCCCCATAATATAGGCCTCACTCTCCCTAATATTCAATCCCTCTTTTTTTGGAACAACCAGTTTAGTGGATCCATTCCGTTTACGTTATCAAATGCTTCAAACCTCCAAATGATTGACCTCGCAGAAAACCAATTTTCAGGAGGGATGCCTGTTAATTTTGGAAATCTAAAGAGACTATCACGGCTAATTATATACAGTAATGATCTGGGAAGTGGGGCAGCTGATGACTTGAGCTTTATCTCCTCTTTGACCAATTGTAGCAATTTGAAAGAATTGGAAATACAAAAGAACAATTTTGGAGGGGTCTTACCCAACTCCATAGCCAACCTCTCAAACCAACTTGAGTTTTTAGTGATGGAGGAAAATCAGTTATCTGGAAACATTCCAACCGGTATTGGAAACCTCATAAACTTGAATTTCTTAGCTATGGCCAACAATCAATTCATGGGGACTCTCCCCACCACTATTGGTAAACTTCATAAGCTACAAGTAGTGGATTTTGGTGAAAACAACTTGTCAGGAGAAATTCCTCCTTCTATTGGAAATTTAACATTATTGAACGAGCTTGGGTTGTATGAAAACAATTTTCAGGGAAGCATACCTTCAAGTCTTGGAAATTGTCAGAATTTGTTATCGTTGGATCTTTATGACAATGATCTAAATGGTACTATACCACCAGAAGTTATCGGCCTTTCATCTTTATCCATAGTTCTATACCTGTCTCACAACAGTCTAACTGGCCCACTACCTTTGGAAGTGGCTAAGTTGAAAAATCTTGTTGAATTGGATGTTTCCCATAACAAGTTATGTGGTGAAATTCCTAGCACTCTAGGTAGTTGTACAAGCTTGACACTCCTTTACATGGGAAATAATTTCTTTACAGGAGCTATTCCAAAGTCTCTGAGTACTCTAAGAGGTATTGACGAATTAGATCTTTCACACAATAACTTGTTTGGACAGATTCCAAAATATTTTAGTACATTTTACTTTCTACTAAATTTAAACCTATCATTCAATGATCTTGAGGGTGAGGTACCAATTGGAGGAGTTTTCAGCAATGCAAGTGCTGTTTCAATTGCTGGAAATAAAAAGCTTTGTGGGGGTATTCCTGAGTTACATTTGCCAACATGCTCTACAAGAGGGCCAAGAAAGGAAAAATTTTCTCCTGAACTCAAGTTGATAATTCCTATAATTTGTGGTCTTCTTGGACTGATCTTGATGTCATCTTTTCTAATCCTTTCTTGGCTTAAAAAGAAAAGAAAGCAATCTTCTTCAGCATTTTCGTGGAGGAATGAACTTATGAAAATATCTTATGAAAAGCTACTCAAAGCAACAAATGGGTTCTCTTCAGCTAATTTGATTGGTAGGGGTAGTTTTGGCTCAGTGTATAAAGGAATTCTTGAACCAGATCACACAGCTATCGCGGTGAAGGTCTTCAACTTGCAAACGAGAGGAGCTTCCAAGAGTTTCATGGCTGAATGCGAAGCTCTGAGAAACATTCGACACCGAAACCTTGTGAAGATCATTACGGCTTGCTCCAGCATCAATTTTCTTCGAAATGATTTCAAAGCCCTCGTTTATGAATTCATGCCTAATGGGAGTCTCGAGACTTGGTTATATCCAATCACACAACCAAGTGATGGCTATGAGAGACCAGGGAGTACTTTAAACCTTCATCAAAGATTGAATATAGCAATCGATGCGGCTTCTGCTTTGGTTTATCTTCATAATCATTGCCAAACACCAATCATACATTGTGATTTGAAGCCAAGCAACATTCTTCTTGATGGCGACATGACTGCTCGTGTGGGTGATTTTGGTTTAGCAAGGTTCCTTGAGCAACCCGACAACGAAACTTCTCAAAATCAAACCAGCTCACTTGGAATAAAAGGAACCATAGGGTATGCTGCTCCAGGTAAGAAAAGTTTTTTTTTATTTTATTTTATTTTATATATTATCTTTTTTTCCATTTCTTTAGTTTATTTTTAAGATGGGGACTATTTGGTAAATTTGAATATCTCGTTCGCTTAAGATGAGTATGCTTAATTTTTATTTCAACAATGTTTTGTTAATCCATTTTTTAAATAAATTTGCTTAACATTGTACAAAAAATAAAGCATAAGCTCAATGTTTTTTCAAACCAATTTATTGTAAGCTGGTTTCTATATATAGAAATCATATAGCAGTAAGAGATTGAACCTAACCTGATCTAGTTTCCATAGTTAATTCCCTAACAATCCAAAGATATTGCAATAGTGCAAACTTCTAACATGAGATTGATGTGTAAACTGCAGAATATGGCATGGGAAGTGAGGTGTCAACTCACGGTGATGTGTATAGTTATGGGATTCTCTTGTTGGAAGTGTTTACAGGGAAAAGACCTACTGATGACATGTTTAAAGACGACTTAAATCTTCATAAATTAGTAGAGATGGCTTTGCCGGACCGAGTCGAAGAGATTGTTGATCATGTACTTCTCTTGGGAGGAGAAAGAGAACAAGCAGCAACCAGCAACAACAGTACCAAGAGGATCCAAGTGAATAGAGAGAAACTGCATGAGTGCTTAGTATCGATACTTAAGGTTGGAGTTACATGTTCTAACAAATCATCAAGTGAACGGATGGATATCTGTGATGCTGCTAGGGAACTACATCGGATTAAGGGCGTGCTTATTGAACTTGGGTCATAATAAAGTATCATCTTTCAAAATCAGTAGTAAGTTCTCACTCTACATTTTCCTTGTGGTTTAATTAAAAATTGTACCTTCTTTTCTACTTAAGATTTAAAAACTACCCTAAATTAAATAAGCTATTGATCATTGCTTGGATACTGTATTATTGGATCCCATTGACCCTCCCACAAGACCCCATGAGTTTGATGGGAACCCGTAATATGGTATCCAGATAATTTTCCTAAGCTATTTGAAACAAGTACTATAAATACTTTCATTTTCTTTTACACAAGAATAACATCAAGCCTAAATTCTTTGTGGCAGACAAAGGGTAGAATAACATGCCAGTCGAGTTATTCTAAGTAGCTCATTTTTCTCCGCTTTCTTGGTGGGTGCTATTCATGATCGGAAGTATTGAATCTTGCAAGATATGTTACATGTCGGCTTGCTTTGCTTTTTCAGACAGGATCATTTTGCTCTACTTCCCATATCTCATTTCTCCATCCCTAGTTGATTCATGGCTTTGGCTTTCAATTTTGTGTTCTTTTTGGTTGATGTTGTGATACCCTAAAATTTCTATTGTGCTATTTTATTATTTTAAATGGTGTTGGGAGTATTTTTTTTTTTATATATAAGTTAAGAGTTTTTTTTTTTAAATTTTTGTTTTTAGTTTTGTGGGTAATTAAAAAGGCTTATTATAAGCTAAGGGTCCTTTTTGCAATTTAAGCAAATGTGATTTTTTTTAATTTCAAAACAGCCCTCATCCTCCTCTTTATAAATCCCACGACCCAGCCACTCCTCCCTCACATTTCTCATGTTAGTTTGGGTATTGAGTTTTGAGAACTATAGAGGAGGGCCAAGTCTTGAGGCCGTGAAGCTGCTGGAGTGTTGTTGCCTGAGCTTCTTTCACTGAAGCCTCTTTTCTTCCATTAGAGGTAAGGTTTAAAGCTTTTTCTTTCTTCTTTCTTTCTTCTTTTCTCCTCTTGTCTCTGCAAATACCTCCATTTCTCTCTCTCATCTTCGAAATATCCACTGGTTTTATTAAGCTTGGAGAGATTTCTACTTGCATGCAAGGTATTTCAAGGTTTCTTGGTTTTACAAAGCATGCATGTAAGTTTTAAATTAGTTTTTAAAAGATCCAAGCACTGGCTATGTCGTATTGGTGGGTTTTGCTTCAAAAACCGATTTTTCAAACAATGGATTTCATAATTTTTGGGTTGCATGTTGTGGATTCATGTCAGTGGTGGTATGTTTGGGGATGGATTCAAACATGCATGGCCGAAATCTGCAGAATTTCGAAACTCTGATAG
Organism: Hamamelis virginiana; assembly: GCA_017140935.1. NCBI lineage: Eukaryota > Viridiplantae > Streptophyta > Magnoliopsida > Saxifragales > Hamamelidaceae > Hamamelis > Hamamelis virginiana. Next base: position 125,861 of record JAESVK010065600.1, read on the forward strand.
CTTTTCATGATGCTCTGTTTTTGAGCTTGTATTCTCGGGACTGTGCATGCTTGGGTTTTCCTTATTTTGGTTCCTCATTTCCTAGTTTAGTGAAAGGAGCTTGTAATCCAAAGTCTGCATGCATCAAATCATCAATGAATGGTTAGATTTTTTGAACCTCAAGTGGCTGTGGTGAGAATGGCAACCCACGGCAGCCATGGTTGCCTTATTTCAAGCTCCAATTTTCAGTTTTTATTGATAAACAAAATCAATTTTTCCTTGCATGTAATAAATTCTTTTTTTTAGATCTTTGATTGAGATAATTTAACAACTAAGAGAGAGTTGATGTGGGTTTTGAGGGGCCGAGAGCAGCAGCCATGATGCAGCAGCCGTGAGCAGCAATTTGAGTTTTGAAAACTTAATTTAAGCTTTGGTTTTTGATTTTGTTTCAATTTTGAGCTTAACCTGGTTGCATGTGGGATTTTTTTTTGAGGCTATTTAGAAGCTTAAAGAGGGGCTGGACTGAGGCCAGGCCACTGTGAGCTCCGGCCATGGCAGCTCCGGCCATGGCAGGCCCAGCTGTGACAGAACTTGTGGCTTTCCATTTTGAAGTTTTAAAGTGTATATATATATACATATATATGTGTTAAACAAGGTTTTAATCTAATTCATTAATGATGCCATCATTCTCTTTTAATACTGTTTTGCTTTTGATATATATATATATATATATATATTTTTGAAGTGTTAAAATGGTAGCAGGTGAGTTTCTCGTGAAGAAGACAACCCCTCAATGGCCAAATTACCATATTGCCCCTACCATTATCATTTTGGCCCTTTTTGATAAATTTGTACTTCAATTTTTAAACGTTTATAACTTTTGCATCTGAGCTCCGATTTTCGCGTACTTTATATGTACGGAAAGCTCTCGGAGTCTAGTTTTTAAATCTTAGGTTTATTTTATTAGGCGGGGACTTATGCATGTCTTTATTTGTCAATGTTTCAGATCAGGATAGTCCCGGTAATTATCCTTTTGCGAGTTAGTTTGCATTACACCCAGATACTGCTAGGAGTTAATTGCCCAGTCAAGGTAGGATACTGAACCTCTCTAACGGTGATGATATGTGATTTTATGTGGCATTTTATACTGAACTGTTTTATGAAATAGACAGGATACATGGGACATACATGATGAACTATTGGTGTGGCGTGTTTTATACTTGTTTATAAACCTATATGTTGGCATATGGATTTACTTATTTCGTTCCTGTTTTGGATGATGTTATAACTGTTTTGAAATGATGCTTGATTATGCTTATATGCCACATATGAATTGCTTTACCTGCTGGCTTTGGAAATTGATTTGGAATTTTATAAACCTTTGCTGATATGCATGGTTTAGGCTCGGTTGGTATACAGGGAGACTATTTAAGGGCCCATGGTCCTGGGTGGAGCCTTAGTGCGGACCCGAAGTATATAGCCCCGTAGTGGCTCGACAGTTGGCCATGTGTTTTAGGCAACTGGTCGGTTATCCTCGAGAGGTCAGACCCCGTAGTGGTCGGTTTTGGCTGTCGTTGTGCCGGAGGCTTGTTAGCCTAGAACAACGTCCTGATATACGTTCTGTGAGCCTGGTCTTCGAAATTGATGGACATTATTTCGCACTTATAACTGTTCTAAACCCACACCATTTACGATATTTGAATTTTGAACTGAATATAAACTGTTTTGTTTATCATGTTCCTTGTATCAATATTTATTACTGTTGGTTGAGGTTGTACTCCTATTGGGCATTCCATGCTCATGCTGTGTTTCATGCAGCAGGTTTACAGGTTTCTAGTAGAGGTCCATTGGTAGGAAACTCTACTCAGGTTGCATTGGGTTTTGCAGTGTTCTGGGCAGTCGTGCGTCGAGCAATCTAGCGTGCATTTAAGTTATCTGTATTTTCGAACTACCAGTTTATTTCCTTAGTAGCCTATATGCCAGGGATGTTGGCATTAAGCTTGGTACTTTTGACTCTTTACTTGTTGTACTACTCGTACTTGGGCATGTATGCACTAGAACATATCATTTCATGTTGTTATAAATTATCCTTTCTTTATCCTGTGTATGGAAATATGAATGAGCAGTACAGGTTGTACCTACATCTTGACCCGTGTCGACCTACCCGGGATGGTCGGTATAATGGTCAGGTTGGGGCGTTACAGATGTCATGAGAGGCTAGGTTTTGACCTTTTGGTTTGGTTTTCTATTGGTTTTTCTATTTTTGTTGTGGTATGATGTTGAGGTTTTTTGGTTGGCTTGCTTTAGTTTCTTGGGTTTATTCACTTTATTGGTTCTTGAGGTTGGTTTGAGTTTTATTGGACCGGACTATCATGTGTTACATGTCTTGTGTTTCTGTTTTCTCATCTATTAATTAATAAAGTCTTTCCATTTGCTGATAATTAAAAAAAAAAAAAAAAAATGCCAGTCGAGTCAGATAATGATGTACATGCACATAACTAGCTCAAGTGGCTTGTTCCATTTCAATAAATTAAATTTCGGCAGCATTTTCTCATTGTTCTCGAAGTACACAAGTTAGACTTGGCCCCTACATGGCCGTAGTCTAAGGTAGCATTTGATGTAGCTTCCTTGAAATGAAAGTCGTTTAATTTTGAAGAAGTGATTTTTATAGGATAAACGTTTTAAGAAGTCATTTTGAAAAAAAAATTATGTTTGGCATGATCATATTTTAAAAGTCCTTCTATTTCAAAAATATTTTTGACATGCAAGGCATCAGAAAGCTATCTAATCTAACGGTGGATTTCTTAGAATACAACTCTCACGTTGGGTTTTGCAAACCATGAATAAGAATATATATGGGTCAACCAAACATGTCTTAAATTACATGATAATTATAATTATAATTCAATTAACCTATAAGCAGAAGATAAGTCTCCCACTACACATTGAAAGATGTAAGTGCTGCAATTTGTGTTAAATATATGGGCAATTGCCTAATTGCTTATTTAAAAATCATTCCATACAGTGGACAGTGAACACAATAGCAACTCCTTGACTTTGGGAAGAGACTGATTAATCCTACCATTCCTACCTAATTATAATAACTTATCAGACTCAACCCAAAATGTTTTGATGGTGATTTTATACATTAATTTATTTATTTGGTGCAATTTGTGTATACAATCCTTTTATTTCCTCAGTCTAAATCAACCCTATGAATATATACCAATTTCATTTGAATAAATGTATGTTGATGGAGAATCTGAAAATATATTCCTGATGTAACCATCCAAATCAATCAACTTTAATTTGATCAGTCATATATTCCTTTTTTTTTTTTTCTTTTCCAATTTTTTTTTTTCCTTTTGGCTAGAAGTTTAAAATATTCCCGACATAAGCATTTTATACCACTAAGTTGAAGGATTTTTTTTTTTTAACTCAATAAATAGACAAACAAATTTGAAATTCTCAAGGATCTCATAGTATAAAATTGAACCTCAGGGTATAATTAAAGCTCTAAATTCAAAAACGTTTGTATAATTTTTCCAAAAAAAGATAAAAAAATCCACGCTCATAATGCATCAAAGTAGAACTCAACATACTAATATTCAAATTCAACAACAAACAACCACACTGCCTTGAAATGAATCATATCAATTGTATAATACGTGTGTGTATATACAGAAATGATCCTATCACCATATATGAAGCTCATAGATAATTGTGCGATACATATTTTAAAAAGTTGATTATTAGATTAGATATTGTACTTAAGCATGTAATGTATGCCAAAAATTACAGTGATCCAACGGTCAATTCTTAGAAATGTTATTGAAAAAAACTGTAACAGTTTTCAACTATTACAAATTTTCATAGCTATATTTTGAAATTTTGCATAAGAACAAAAAAATCACAGTTTTATTTATATATATATACACAGGAAGTCTGAGGTCAGGCCGGCCTCATTTAAAAAAAATACGGTCACTCCATTTTGGGGGTGATGCAGGTCACAGTTTCACATTTCGACCGTTGGATATTCTATTCAGCCAGTGCTTGTCATACCTGCAAAAAATCACAGTAATCCGACGGTTGGTTTATGAGAAAATTGACTTGGAAAAAAACTGTCATTTTTTTTATTATTTGAATTGCAGTTTTTTTTCAAAGTTAATTCTCTCAGAAACCAACTATCAGATCACTGTGATTTTTTGTAGGCATGACAAGCACTACCTGAATAGAATATCCAACGGTCGAAATGTGAAACTGTGACCTGCATCACCCCCAAAATGGGGTGACCGTTTTTTTTTTAAATGAGGCCGGCCTGACCTCAGACTTCCTGTATATATATATATATATAGAGGAAGTCTGATAATGGTGTTCTGTAAGGTTACCCCCATAAAACTAATTGATAATAGAGTTTGAAAAACTGACTGCTGCGTTAAATAAACTTCTTATGAAGTTCATGTTCGTCAAAAATCACACTAATCCAACGGCTAGTTTATGAAAAATATCACTATGAAAATTTGTAACATTTTGTGTTCTTTAAAATGTTACTAGTTTTTTTCAATTATGTATTTCAGAAATAGACCGTTGGATCACTGTAATTTTTGGTGAACATGGAATTCATAGGAAAAAATCTAATCCAACAGTTGGTTTTTCAAACTATATATGTTTTGCAATTAATCCTATAGTGGCCAGCTTATGCAATTTTGCGTAAGGTGCGTGCACCTTCACTACTACAAAAAAAGGCAAAGACGACACTTTTTTTTGGACTTACCACGACACTTTTGATAAGTGTCATTAAAGCCAATCAAAATCCGACACTTTTCTAAAAAGTGTCGTGCAAAGTAATAATTTTACAACACTTTTAACAAATGTCGTGAATACAAGGTTTATAACGACACTTTTACACAAGTGTCATTAAGATAATGTTTATAACGACACTTTTACACAAGTGTCGTGAATACAAAGTTGATAACGACACTTATAAAAGTGTCGTGAAGTCAAGGTTTATAACGACACTTTTAAAAGTGTCGTGCAAATTAATGTATTTAATTAACATAATCTTTTATTGTCCATATGACACTATTTTCCCTTGTGGCTTATCACTCCCACCGTTGAATGAGATGTTCCATATAAACACATTGTGCATGCAAAAAATCACATAGATCCAACGATTGGTTTTTGAGAAAACATTTAAATTGTACGTTTAAACTTGGTGTATCATATGGTTCTTATATATATATATATATATATATTGTACAACTGTTAACATGGGGATACATACTATTTTGAGAAATCAACCGTTGGATAAGATGTTCCATATAAACACATTGTGCATGCAAAAGATCATGAAGATCCGACGGTTGGTTTTTAAGAAAATATTTAAATTGTTTAAACTTGTATGTGTATTAATATGGTTCTTATTCATGTTATACAAATGTTAACATGGGGGGACTATTTTGTGAAACCGACCGTT
>JAESVK010065603.1:1204-11369 GCA_017140935.1 Hamamelis virginiana
AGAGAGAGAGAGAGAGAGAGAGAGAGAGAGAGTACTTGGACAATGGTGACACCCATGGATTGGAACTCCCTGTGAAGGTGATTCTTGGAGGGGATGGTTTGTGGGCTGATAGGGCGAGCATAAATGTAAGTTGGATGACCCATCATGATGCTTGCCTTCACCATATACTTACCAATATAACCACTTCCTCCAAAAATTAGGATCTTACTCATCTCACTAATTGCCATTGCGTTTTGGCTGCTTTCTCTCTCCACCTTACTCTCCCAATGCCCACATTCCTCTCCAAGCTGTGCTTTATTTATAGAACCACAACTACTCCACTGCATGTGACACTTTTGCACCGTACCACCAAAAAAAAAAATTTAAAAATAAAAACATTGACCACGTTTAGCAAATGTTACATATACAAAACAAATGCTAATTAATGACAAATGAAAACGTTTCCCATGCATTTCTTTTACATGTCAGGACAATTATTCATGTAAAATTATCAATTAATAATGAAAAATTAGCTAGGGTCTCTTTTATTTTAAATTTGAAGAAGGGGTGTAAATATCATTCTAGCCCATAAATGAATTCATTATAAATTTTAATTATATATTGTAGGACTCACATGCAGAACAGTACATTAATATTCTAAGGCACAGTTGTATTATATTGACCTAGTTGCAACTCGTGTTCATCACAGATGAGACCATGTGGTTTCATTTCAATCTAATTAATGACATGAGAAAGGAAAAACTTTCTATATTTCGTACTTTCATTTCTTCATCATTATAATATGGACGGACCCGCGCGCATTACTCCTTCAAGTTTGGCCCATTTTTATTTTTCTTATCTGTAATGTTATTTTTCAACTAATAACTTCTTATAATTTGGAAAGATATATGTCAAATTTCAGATGAATTGAGGCTTTGGTTTGTGAGAACAGAGAAGATGAACTGGAAAATACTTTCATGAATTAATTGAATCGTTGCTTACAAAGTACTTGAACTATATTTATACAAGGCAAAATATAATAACAAACTAACAGACTAATTGAGAAATAACAAACTAACTATAATAACTAACTCTTCTTTTCCTCTTCCAGTTTAACACGTGTAGCTTTAGATTTTAACTCTATTTGTTCAATCCGTGAGGCTATATTCCAACACCCCCCCTCAAGATGAACGTGTATATTTAGGATGTTCATCTTGCGAAGAGTATGATGAAATGGAAGAGAGCCTAGAGGCTTTGTTAAAATATCTGCTAGTTGCAATCTTGAAGGGACATGAAAGAGCTTGATGATATTTTGTTGCAGCTTCTCTCTAATAAGATGACAATCTATTTGTATGTGCTTTGTTCTCTTGTGTTGGACTGGATTAGTTGCAATAGATAATGCTGATTTACTATCTGTATAAACCAAAGTTGGCTGCTGGTGGTTGATACTTAAGTCCTGCAGTGCATAAAGAAGCCATTGAATCTCACAAGCTGTTGAAGCAAGGGCCCTATATTCTGCTTCTGCAGAAGATCTGCTTATTGTAGCTTGCTTTTTACTCTTCCATGAAATTAATGAATCACCCAAGAAGATGGCAAAGCCTGTTACACTCCTTCGAGTGTCAATACATGCACCTTGCCCAATCACTGTCTGAGAAAGCCTTGAGCTGCAATTTTGATGAAGCTGAGAAGAATAATCCTTGTCCAGGGGTTGCCTTTAGATACTTGAGAACTCGAATAGCTGCTTGGTAATGACTAACAACTGGTTTGGCTAAAAATTGACTGAGAGCTTGGACTGAATAGGCAAGGTCAGGTCGAGTTATTGTTAAGTATAACAATCTCCCAACTAATCTTCTGTAGGCTGAAGGATCTTTATACAAATCAGAATCTGAAGCAGTGAGCTTTAAATTCGATTCCATTGAAAAGCAGCAGGTCTTGCACCAAGAATTCCAGTTTGTTCAAGTATGTCTAGAGCATACTTCCTTTGACAAATTGATATGCCAGTTTTAGATCTTGCTACCTCCAACCCAAGAAAATATTTGAGTTCCCCCAAATCTTTAATTGTAAACTTGTCATGTAGAAAAGTTTTGAGCAGTTGTATTTCAAGCAAACTGTCACCGGCCAAAAGAATATCATCTACATAGACTAGTAAAGCTATGAAGGATGATTCAGATTTCTTGATGAACAAAGAACAATCTGAGTTACCTTGAGTAAAACCATAATCAAGCAATGCTGTGGACAGTTTAGCAAACCATTGCCTAGATGCTTGTTTCAAACCATAGACTCTTAGAAAGTTTACAAACTTTATTTTCTCCTTTGACAACCAAACCAGGGGGCAACTCCATATAAACTTCTTCATGCAATTCACCATGTAAAAAAGCATTATTAACATCTAATTGATGAATATACCAATTTTTAATAGCAACTATACCAAGCAGTAGCCGAATGGAAGTAATCTTTGCTACTAGAGAAAAAATATCAAAAAAATCCAATCATTCTTGTTGAGTGTAGCCTTTAGCTACCAATCTAGCTTTGTGTCTTTCTATAGTTCCATCTGCCTTATACTTGATTCGAAATACCCACTTACAACCTATGGTCTGTTTATCTTTAGGAAGAGTAACAAGTTCCCAAGTCTTATTTAACTCTAAGGCATTTATTTCATTTTGCATTGCAGCTTGCCATTCAGGAATTTTAGCAGCCAATTTATAATTTTTGGGTTCTTGGGAGGTTGAAAGGGATACTAGAAAGGCCTTATGAGAAGTGGACAATCGATTTGCAGAAAGAAAATCAGATATGGGATATAGAATACTTTTGTTAGAAGAGCAATCAGCAATAGCAGATGAGTGAGTTGCATTTGGAACCTATGAAGCAGTACCACAATAATAATCCTGCAAGTATTTTGGTCTTTGTTTAATTCTTGAAGATTTGCTAAGATGTTGTGAGGCTATTTGAGGAACAGATTCATTGTTCAAAGGTAGTTGATGGTTTGTAAGATTCTGATCTGAGGTGAGGTTTTGATTTGATGTTAGATTTTGATCAGAATGAATATCATTAGAATGAATATCAGAAGAATGAAAGTAGAAATTCGAAGTAGAATTTGTTGGAGGGAATAAGAAGGTATGTGTTTCAGGATTAGATGGAAAAGCCTTGAAAGGAAAGATATTTTCAGAAAAAACTATATTTCTTGAGATGAATACCTTATTTGTGTTAAGGTCCATTAATTTGTACCCTTTTATGTCAGAAGGATAACCTAAGAATAGACATTTTGTAGCTCTTGGGTCAAATTTGTGTCTATGGTTTGTGAGTGTTGATGCAAAGCAAAGACAGCCAAACACTTTGAGGTGAGAAAGATTAGGTGGTTTATCAAATAGCATTTCGAATGGTGTTTTGTTTTTGAGAAGAGGAGTAGGAATTCTGTTTATAATGTGTGCTGCAGTTAACACACAGTCACTCCAAAAGGTTAAAGGCATGTTTGCTTGAAACATTAAGGCCCTGGCAGTGTTTAATAAATTAATGTTGATGTTTCCTTTCCACCACTCCATTTTGTTGTAGCGTTTCCACACAACTTCTTTGATGTATAATGCCATTGTCATTATAGAATTGAGTCAAAAGGAATTCAGGTCCATTATTTGACCTTATAGTTTTGATAGGAGCACTAAATTGAGTTTCTACCATTTTGCAGAAATTTTTTAGAATAGAAGGAACTTCAGATTTCATTTTGAGCATGTATACCGAAGTACAACTTGTATAATCATCAACTATAGTAAGGAAGTATTTGAAACCAGAGTAGGAAGCAACATGGAAGGGGCCCCATATATCACAATGAATCAAGTCAAACATTTTATTTGAACTGGTTTAAGAAACAGGAAATGAAATCTTTCTTTGTTTTGCTAAATGACATACATCACAGACATTGGTAGAATTAAAAGATATAGATGACTCTAGCTGTTTAAGAAAAGGTAATCTTGAGTTAGAAACATGGCCTAATCTGTAATGCCAAGTATCTAATTGATTTTGAGTAATAGTTGAGACAAAAGATGAAGAATTAAACTTGGGTTTATTGCAGGTAGCAGCTTTTGAAGTATCTTGAGATAGGTGGTACAGTCCATGTTTCTCAAAGGCAATCCCAATCATCTTCTTTGTTGATTGGTCCTGTAAAAGGCAATCAGAGTTAAAGAAAGAGACACAAATATTAGACTGCTTTGTTAGTTTATAAACATATAGTAAATTAAATGAAAAACTGGGAACACATAACACATCATGCAAATATAATGTGTTTGAGAGACAAACATTGCCAATATGTGAAGCTGGAACAGAGTTCCCATTTGGCAAATTAATAGAAGTATTGATGGATTTAGGTGTAGATGAATATAGTAGTGGTGAACAGATCATATGATCTGTTGCACCTGTATCTAGAATCCATGATGATACATATTGTAAAGATGAAGAAACAGAATAGCAAATGTTTGAAGGTTTACCAGAAAATTGAAAAGTTGTTTGGGTAGATATTGGAGTTGAGTTAGAATTTGCAAGTGCTAGCAATTTATTGAATTCCTCAGAAGTTAAAGAAAACTTTTGATTCTCGTTACTGTTTTGAATGTAGACCTCAGAGGTTGACATAGCAGTATGAGCAGTGGGTGGATTCTGTTTCCCTTTTGGTCCAGTCCAGCCAAGAGGGTAACCATGAAGTTGGAAACATTTCTCTATTGTATGTCCATTGTATCCACAATGAGTGCAATATAAAGAAGATCTCTTCTGTTTGTCTTTGGAAAACTTCGATGGAACAAATGACTGATTATTCTGTTTGGCAAGCAAAGCATGAGTTTCATTGCTAATAGAATTATTGAGTTGTCTCTGACTTTCCTCTTGAAGTAGTAAAGAGAATACCTTTGCCATACTTGCCAATGGTGAAACCATAAGCAATTGGCTTCGAATTGAAGCGTAGGAGTCATTTAAGCCAACCAAGAATTTTAACACATAATCAGAATGCTGTCTAATTAGTAAGAAGTCAAACAGGTTGCAGGTACATGTTGCCATCTTTCCACAGCTACGAGTTGGGAATGGTCTGTAATTAACATATTCATCCCATAAGGTCTTGAAAGAACTAAAATACTCAGTAATCAATAAAGAACCCTGAGTAATAGAACTTAAAGATTTTTCAAGATGAAAAACTCTTGGACCATCGCTTCTTAAGTATCTTGTTTTCAACTCTTTTTAAAGATCAACAACAGATGCAACATAAAGAAGTCTGTTCCTTATTTCCTTGGGAATAGAATTCATTAACCACGAGAGAACCAAATTATTGGCAAGCAGCCAAGCAGTATGAAGGACACACTGATTAACAGGAGGAGCAAGAATTGTACCATCAATGAACGCTGCTTTGTTCTTGACTATTAGAGCAATGGTGGTTGATCGACTCCATGGGATGTAGGTATCACCAGTAAAGATTTCTGAGACAAGTAATGCACCAGGATTGTCGCTTGGATGCAAGTAGTATAGAGTTGATGAATTGTCCGAAGGATTGATCGTGCGATGAGAAGTATGAGAACTGATAGAATATTCGTCGTTAGAAGTCATTTTTGGAATTTCTCCAACAAATGTAAGAAAGTATGCATAAGGAAAGTTACAAAGATTTCATATCAAAATCTTTGTAAGGTCGCGGAAGCAAAAAAAAAAAAAAAAAATCTTTGCTCTGATACCATGTCAAATTTCAGATGAATTGAGGCTTTGATTTGTGAGAACAGAGAAGATGAACTAGAAAATACTTTCATGAATTAATTGAATCGTTGATTACATAGTACTTGAACTATATTTATACAAAGCAAAAATATAATAACAAACTAACAAACTAAGAGACTAACAGACTAATTGAGAAATATCAAACTAACTATAATAACTAACTCTTCTTTTCCTCTTCCAGTTTAACACGTGTAGCTTTAGATTTTAACTCCATTTGTTCAATCCGTGAGGCTATATTCCAACAATATATACCACTGCACCCCTTTCTAACAACAAACCATTATAGAAATGAACAGAAAACAATTATGTGATATTTACTCTGCAGAAATTACGTGATGATTACATGACTAATTAATTAATTGACATATATTAATCTAAATCTCCTTAAACCTTTTTTTTATTCTCTCTCTCCACTCTCTATTCACTCCCTTTTTTTTTCCTCTCTTCTTTCCATTTTAAGTAAATTTAATGAGGAGTTGGCTAGAGGAGAAGAAACCCATTAGCAACCTCATTGCAGAAAAGGAAAGAGAGACAAGAAAAGAATATATAAATGGTCAAACATAGAGTTATATCTGTCAAATTAGAGGGAGCCCGCCATAGCTATACTTCTTCAATTTTCATTACTCATGTCAAAATAAATAAATAAATGATTCTGCATCACTTCATGTCCCTTTTGTCTTTTTCTTTTTATTTTCTAAAACCTTTAGTGAATTTAGGCCCGATTGTATCGGTTTTTTTTAAATTTTTTTTTTGCTTTTAGAGTTTAAAATTTCACTGGCTTAATGTAAGAGATGGGAATAGTCACTGTTAAACAACTTGAGAGATGATAAAATCGTTTTAAAATTTTTTGTGCTAAAAGTAATTGTGACAAAAGTTAGGGACTTGACTTTTGCCACGATTATTTCAAGTATTAGAATTTTGATATGGATTTGAAGACATGATTTGAATACAACTATAAAGAGATAAGTGAATTAATAGACTGTTTTTAAAAGTGATTAAAAAAAAAAACTAATGCAAACGAGCCTTTATACGGTGAGTTTTGATACTGATTACCAATCTTTTATTTATTTATTTATTTATTGTTTTTCCCTTTTTTATATTTAATCTATGATGAGTATGGTTTTGCAAAATCAATGCACATGCATGCACATCCACAAAATCTTTAACTTTGCAAAATGAAAATTTTCATTTTGTAAAGTTAAACATTTAGGAGCCTGTCAAATTGTTAAGAGTTTAATTCTCGATAGTTAAGAATATTGATATTCAGTTGATCTTAAAATTTCTAAAACCGAAGTTCTTATTTTGATTGATTATTTGTATTAATTAATTTTATCAAAATCATATCATTTTTTATCATTTTATTTTAAAATGACAAAAATGTCTTTGAAAGTTTGATAACTATATATATATATTTTTCGTTTAAAGTGATCACTTTTCAATAATTATACCCAAAAGTTAATTATTTTGCTAAAAAAAAGATGGATTTTGAATACGTTTTTAATAATCTTGTAAAATTAAATGAGAATTATCTAGCTCATTGTTCACCAGACCCGATAGTATCCATTGTGGGAACGTCCAGTGCCAAAGTGGTAAGTCGCCAATCTCTAAAACTCCGCTATGTAATGTACTTTATCTGCGGGGTTACGAGCGGACATTTTACCAGAGGTTTCTATTGTATCAATTTACCATTGGGTGATTCCTATTGAAGCATACACTCGGGGGGTGGGTGCAGTGCGGGCGATTTCAAAGCGGACTCCCTATTCATTAGATAGAGAAGATCACCAAGATTTCGTGATCCGCTGCTGAACTTATTCCAATTCCAGATCGAATCGATATATCAATATCGATTCGATCCGAGATCTCTTATTGAATTGCTCATTCAATGAGCATTCTCAATATTATGCCTTGAAAAGGACTCGAACCTCCACGCTCTTTAGCACGAGATTTTGAGTCCCGCGTGTCTACCATTTCACAACCAAGGCATAATATTGAATTACCACTTTGGCACTGGACGTTCCCAAAATGGGTCGTTCGGTAAAGGTGGGAATTTAAAATTCTGTGTTTTATAAGAGTTGAGGTATTGGTAAAAATTACAACTTTCACAAATTAATTTAATAAATAAACGGCCATACTTTCATCAATTTTCGAAAATTAATGAATAACAAAGATCCTAGTAAAATGCATCTGCATATTTAAGAGAAGTACGTAGTGAAGTACATAATTATGATTGTGACTGCAAAACAGGAAGTAAATCAATAAAATTTACCACAGTAAAAAAAGTCACTTGATAATTTGCATATTTGATTAGGAGACTTTTACATAGTCTAATTTGGCAACAGGTGTCAGGTGGGTACAATAATTCCTTAATCTAGAAGATTCGTAGTAAATTTAGAGCACTCACAATGCACGTGTGAAGAAAAGAATTAATGAAAAAGAGTTTAAGAAATTTGCAAAAGAAATAATTGAGTATAAAAATCATTGCTTAGAACAATTTCAATTTAAGAACATTCCTTTCAACCTCTTAGCTGTAAACACTATGTACCGATCAGATAGAAGTCAATTGTGTTTGGAAACTGTGATATATTAGAAATTTTATTTTAGTGAGGTTAAGTTATAACTAGGGAAAGGTATGCTGGCATTTGTAATTTTCATTAAAGAAAACCTATTTATGCTTTTAAAAGTAGGTGGCTGGGTGCTTCATCCAAAGAGTAACAAAAAAAGAAAAAAATTATTTAACACTATTTTTATCTAAACAGACTTAACTTGTGTTTTTTGTCACTAAATTAAAAGTAACTTAATTAATTTGGTGCTTATGCTTCTCTATTCAAACAAACAAGTATTCTCTCTTTTGAGAGAAGGATTTCAGATTTTCATTTATAGAAGTACATCAATAGTTTGTCAACCACATGGCATCGAAAAGAGCTTTTCTCGTTTCCCAAACAATAGAAATCTACTCATATATATAAATTAATGTGATTTCATATGCTCAAATTTGAAATCTCTTTTTCTGAAAGTGGATATATATATATATATATATATATATAAATCGATCCTGTAAAGACGTCCTTATACTTCTTATCATCAACCCACTTTCATTCGGAGAGGTATTTTAAAATACCGACCGTTGGATTAGATAGCCTTCATGTTATATCATGTCAGCCAAAAATCACAATGATCTAATGGTTAGTTTTCAAAACACAGCTATTTAAACAACTTTGATAGCATCCAACGGTAAATACTTTCTAAGTGTTTTACGGACTGTATTTTGAAAACCGATTGTCGAATCCCTGTGTTTTTTGCAGACATGAAATTCATAAGAAAATTGTCTAATCCACCGGTCGGTTTTTTAAAACACCCATCCTATGGCTTCCAGAAGGAGTGGACTAACGATAAATTAGGTAAGAACGTCTTTACCTGATCAAAATTCTATATGATTAACTTCTTAAAGAATCTAGAATCTTGAAAAATTAAGACAGTTTTATTGATAAAGTCCGATGAGTACAAGAGATAGAGATCATCATGATAGATCCTGATGAGGGGAAATAACATCTTATAAAAGCCGACATGTTAAGTCGGAATATATCGGTACAAGGACGAGGATATGAGCACATCGATAAGACGAGGATTATGCTGGCAAAGTCAAAGCAATAGCTGGCGACAACGGTAGCACAGAGAATCCGCGATATCAACTATATACCGGGCAAATAAACCAAAATCCAGGAGGAAGATAGTCCTAAACAATGACACATGCACTTTATTTAAGGAGAAGGCGAGCACAACAAGAAGTACACACAAAAATCACATTCCACAAGATCTTTTGATTATCTTGTCAAGTAGACTCTTATACTGACTTGATCCTCGGAGGGTTATCGCCGAACAAAGTCCGGCCACCTTTACTTTTCCTTCTGTGCAGGCTTAAGATCACAGGATTTAACATAGGCTGATTCTCGTTTCATCATATCTCACTTACATAATTATAATATTTTAAGTTATATTCGATCCCTTAGTGTGTCTATATATATATATTTCAAATTATATCTCCTCAGTAAGCTTAATCAAATGCAGCCCGAGCAGCATCAAGGGGATTAATTAGAAAAATATCAAGGAGGGCATCAATTGAAGTGTAGTCAGTATCTGGATATAGACTAGCTTGAAACCTCCAAATCATCTTTCCCCAGTTCAAAACTCATCATATCACCTTTCACGAATATGGAGTAGAGGATGGACACTGGAATGTTTTCTGGATGCGGTAGGGCTGCAACATATATAATTCACATGTATAATTAAGTTGACAATATATTAGTAATCAAATGAAGAAAAAACCATACTAAGTATTAGAGAGAGAGAGAGAGAGAGAGAGAGAGAGACTGAATTAAAATCATTATTAAGAATTTCTTACTCTCAGAGAGATTCACAACTTGTTCCTCTGGGACATGAACTCTATTGAAAG
>JAESVK010065634.1:1487-14674 GCA_017140935.1 Hamamelis virginiana
CTGGTAATTCTAGTGCTGTTGCTAGTACTAGTGTTGGTGTTAATAAATGGATTGAGGTCCCTGCTTCTAAGGCCTTAGGTGCTGATGTTCCTAGTATGAAAGGAAGTGTACCTTTTATTAGCAAAGGTTGTGCTACTAGTAATAAGTTCAGCTTGCTTGATGAAAGTGTTGATGATGCTCGGTTGGACCATGCTGATATGATGGATAGCAACTATGTTGGAAAATCTTTGTCAAGAGAGTCCCTCAAAAATAAACTTAAAGATAAAATCCACTCTCTTAAAAATTCAAGCGGGAGAGATGTTCCTTAATGTTTGATCTTTTATTTGTGTTTCTCCTAGCCACTTGGGTTGTAAGTGGTTTTCTTCTTGGCTAGGGGTTAGTGCTGTTAGCCCATCTTGTTGTGGCTCGGATCCTTAACCTTTGAACCATCAGTATGGGTAATACATTTAATTGAATTGATACAGTTTCTAGCCTTTACAGATTTGAAGAAAAAACTAGAATTCTGATCCCCCAACTTCAACCACTGAACCCGAGACTTCTGTTTTAAGAATCCTTCCTCAGCCCGAGCTAAACTGTTATAAACTCTAAGACAATCCTTCTCAACATCAACAAGAGATCTTTTATTAGGGTTATGCAAGAGAGAGGATTGGGCATCATGCAGCTTCACCTTAGCTTCAACCACTTTATCCCTGATATTCCCAAAAGTATAGAAATTGAACACCTTTAGAGCTTCTTTGGTCATTTTCAGTTTACGATACAATCTGTACATAGGTTGACCATAAAAGCTATTATGGTGAAAAGCAGTGCTGCCCGCCCCCCCCCCCCCGGGGGGGGGGGGGGGGGTGGGGTTTTTTTTTTTTTTTTTTTTTTAGTGTTGGGTTCTTTGAATCTACTGTTTGAGCATCTTTTCTGCAGTTTTCGAGCTGTAGATTGGGTTTCTCTTTGCTTATCGGAATTTCTATATATATTTGTTTGGTTATCTGCAGATCTTCTTTTTCTGGTGGTTTCTGCAGATCCATGATGTTCATCTGCTGTTCTCAAAGCTGTTTGCTTTGCTCGTATGGTGTAGAACCGTGTGTTCTTCTTTTCTGCAATGGTATTTTGCTTGTCACTGATCTGGAAAATCTAGGGTTTGGTTTCTTCTACGACCAGGTTGGATCCACAAATCTGGTTCTTCGTGCTTTCCCTTGATGAGTTTTTAGGCTTTTTCCATGAATATGCGAAGCTACTGTACTGATGCTCTGCAGATTGTGGGGTCCGTTTCTGGTTTAGGGTTTTAACAGCGTTGCCGATTCAAATATAAACATCGTTGCTGTTGTGCGGGATCTGGTTTCCCGTGTTATAATACGGGATTTCTCAGATTTGGGTTTTTCTTCTGCAGAGCTTTATCAGTGTGTGAAGGAGCTTATGACTTTCTTTTGGATCGGGCTATGCAGTTTCTACTGCAGTTTTGTCTGGGGTCGTGGTTGATCTGGTTTCAGATCTGAGGATGTGATTCCGTCTTTTCAGATCTGTTTTCGTGGGTTCTTATCCCAACCATGGTCGTGTTGCTGCTCTCTCGGTTTGCTGATCAGTGTTTATGTTCAGTGTTGGCTTCTCCCATCAAAGTTTCTGCTTTAGCACATGGGTGATTTGTTGGGTGGTTCAGTTACGGCGCTGCAATCTTTCGTGGCTTGTTCGCACAGTCTTGGGGTTGTTCTCATATGTTGGTTGCTGAATCTGGTTTTTACCTGATTAGCGGTTTTCCTCAAGAGCAGCTGATTTGTTCATTTTTCCAGATCAGCTGCTTCTGGGTGCTGAAGAGAATGGTGCTATAAATCCTTACCATGGTTTTCTCCAAAACTGTGGGCTGAAGAATGGTTTCTCTGATGGTTTCTCTGTTGTTTCCACATGTTGCTGAAAACCACTTGGTTTTGATGATGCTGCACATGATGGCCTTCATCATGTTTCTTTATTGCTGCTGTACATGGCTTTCCTCTACTGGTTCCATCCACGGGTTTAAGCTGCTGCAGTATTGTAGATATGGGTTTGGGCTATTTAATTTTTTCCAAATACTGGTTGTCCAAGCTATAGGTTTTGCTTCTAGATTTTTTGTCTTCACCTCACGGCCCTTGGGGAATACAATCCTATGGCCTTTATGCTATGTTATTGGGTTTGTGGGGTTAGTGCTGGACACTGTTTTCACTGTTCTTTGCGGTGGTTTTTCCACTTTTCTTCTTGTGGGGTAGTTTGTGGATTTCATTGAAGTTTAGAGGGGAAAGTGTCTTTTTCCTCTTCAGTGTTTTTCAACGATGTTGTATGGACTATGGTGTGGGTCTTCATGCTGTAGGTTATTGACTTTGTGGGTCTACCTGCATTTTGCCTTATTTGTTGTTGCTGCGGTTAGTGCTTTCAAGCTCCATTTGTCTGCTTCATACATCTGCTCTCAAGCTCCATTTGTCTATTTCATGCATATACTGGTTCCGTTGCTACCTTTGTTTGCTTTTTTCGGCTTTAGCAGTTCTAGGGTTTGCTTATGTACTTTGCAAGCTCCTTAATTGCATGAAGGAAGGGTGTTGACCTTCCTTGTATTTGTTTTTTCCTTTCCCCTAGCCTCTTGGGTTGTAAGAGGTTTCTTTTGTAGGTTAGGGTGATTGGTTGGCCTTTTGGGCTTTAAAGCTTCGGCTTGTCGCCAGGATGGCTCTTGCGCTGTATTTCTTATTTTTGGTAGATATACTTCTTAATTATCCAAAAAAAAAAAAAAGCTATTACTCCAAGCATCTCTAACAATAGACATGAAAGCAGGATGATCAGCCCAATAATTAAAAAACTTAAAAGGAATAGACTTTTTAACCTACTCAACAGAAGGGAAAATTTTAACCAGGGCCAAACAATGATCAGAAATACCAGGAGGGAGAAACTCAGTGATCGCATTGGGAAAAGAATCCATAAAACCTTCATTAATCAAAGTCTTATCAAGCTTCCTGGCAATAAAAGAATCACCATCCCTTCTATTCATCCAAGTAAAGAGAGGTCCTATGAACGACATATCAAGCAGTTCAAGATCAAAGAGACAATCATGAAACTCCGACATATCCACCATGACATTACCTCCCATTTTCTCACTAGAGAACCTAGTCACATTAAAGTCACCCAACAAAACCCAAGGACTGTTGCCAATAGTAGAGGAAAACCAACCCAACTGTCTCCACAACTGCTTTCTATCAAATTGGCTTTTTTTTTGGATAATTAAGAATTTATTAATCCAAAGAGGGCAAAGCCCGAAAGAACAAAGAAAGATCCGAGGCCACAAAAACCTACGGAAAAACGGACAGCATCTCCCCTAAAAAGGGAACAAAAGCCAGAGAAACCTGCCTAAAAAGCAAACAGACAAACCAAAGGACCTAACCAGAACTAACAACAATAAGCAGCCCACAGCTCGGGCACCAGCAAACAACATAACAGAAGCAAAACCGCCCACAGCCCGGGCACAAGCAACAAACATATTACAAAGGAAACCCCCTACTAAGAAAATCAGCAGAAATACCCCAGTTATCACAGAGCATACGATTCCTTGGGGTATCCTCAACTTTCTTAAGACTCAAAACCTTATACTTAACATCAAATTTTATACTATGAATGATAGAAGTAGGGGGGGAGTAAGAACTTTCATGCACTCTCTTGTTTCTCTCTCTCCAGATATGATAGATGGTGGCCGCCCAACCCAGCTTTTTGACCGTTGAAGGAAACTTTTTCTGCTTAGAAGAAGAAATTGCCCAGATGAGCTCATTAGCCCACACTCGAGGAGTCCGCTTGATGTTGCAAAGGAGAAGGATAGCTTTCCATAGCTCAGCTGTGAATCTACACTGAAAGAATAAATGATCTCTGGTTTCAATGTCTCTCCTGCAGAACACACAAGATGCATCATTAACAATACCCCATTGTAACA
The DNA here is from genome assembly GCA_017140935.1 of Hamamelis virginiana. Classification (NCBI taxonomy): domain Eukaryota; kingdom Viridiplantae; phylum Streptophyta; class Magnoliopsida; order Saxifragales; family Hamamelidaceae; genus Hamamelis; species Hamamelis virginiana. The sequence continues at coordinate 5,416 of JAESVK010065634.1, forward strand.
ATTTGTCCATTGTAGTCAGTCTGTTCTTAATACCTAGCCAAAGAATAAAACTGTCTTTTAATAGCTTGGGAGAACTAAACACAAGTGAACCAGTCCTCAGAAGGGAGACGGCCTCTGATCTTGTTCCAAGCTGAAGATATAGAGAAAAGGCCATTAGATGGTTCTTTCCATATCACTTTATCCTCAGCATCCACAGCAGGAGCTTGCATACCCACCTGTATCTGTCTAAGCTCAAAAGATCTAGGGAGTTTGTAACAGGCCAGTTCCAGTTCCCTCTTTCAATAACAACCTCAACTTTGGCTTGGCTAGAGAATCCAGCATCATATATAATACGGTCACCAAAACACTGAGAAATAGGGCCACAAGGTAACCAATTATCGTGCCAGAGAAAAGTGTTTTTTCCATTGCCAATTTTGTGGAAAATCAGAGGTCTAGCAAATTCTCTCATGTTAAGAATCTTCCTCCAGCTCCAAGAACATTCAGAAGGGACTTTAACACACCAAAAACTCCTCCCTCTCAGCAAAAACTTGTTAACCCAAGCCACCCAAATAGATCCAGAACCGGCAAATAAATTCCATATATGTTTAACAATAGAGGCTCTGTTCCAGTCTTCGATTCTTCTCAAACCAAGCCCTCCTTCTTGCTTTGGATTACATAAAGACATCCAGCTAACTTTAGCCCCACTAGCTTTAGTAGCCTCACCTTTCCAAAGAAAAGAGCTGAAAACTTGCTCAATTTTCCTAATGATGCTCTGGGAAGAATAAACACATTACACCAGTAGATTTGGATCCCATAGAGAACAGAGCTGAGAAGCTGCAATCTTCCAGCATAGGATAACCTTTTACTTGTCCATGAATTGATACGGGCAACAATTTTCTCCAAAAGAGGTTGACAATCAGTAGCCTTTAGCTTAGACGAGATAAGGGGAACCCCAAGATATTTAACAGGAAGCTTACCTTCTTTGATGCCCAAAATATTCTTAATGTTTTCTTTGTCTTCCTCAGGAACACCAGCACAAAACATCATACTCTTTTTTTTTTGGATAATTAAGAATATTATTACCAAAAAAGAGATACAGCATAGAAGCCAAACAGGCAACAACCCAAAGATTAACAGCCTAACAGCTAACAAGCAGCCAAGCCAACAAAAGAAACCTCTTACACCCCAAGAGGATAGGGAAAAAGAGAAAACTATAAAGGAACGGAACCCTTCCTCCTAGCATTCTTAAATCCATGCAATTTGTCGCGTAATTTCATTCTAGAAGAAATAGGAGGATCATGAGAATCCACAATATTATCATCAGAAGGATCATTTCCCAGAAGGGAACCAGAGTCATCTTCAAAAGAGAGAGCCTCAAACGTATTCTTCCCGTGAAAAGAACTAGAAGAAGTTTCAGTAGTCTTACTCACCCCAACTTTCAATTTTGCTTTTAACGAGGAAACCTCGTTCCACTCACTAGGGATACTATTTTTTAAGGATTCAACCTTCGGAGGAGAGGGAACTCTTTCCTTGGGATTACGATCTTCGTTGAAACCATCTTTTTGAACAAAAGGTAGACTCTCCTTGACTTTCCACACTTGAGACGGAGGAGGCAAACCAACAGGGCATTTCAAGGAAGAGTGCCCAAACACCTTACATCTGACACATCTGGAGGGTTTCCAAGGGAGCTCAAACAAAATTTCTGAAGTAACTCCATTTCCCAAATCAAACAGCAAGGACTTAGGAACTTCCTTATTTGCATCAATTTCCACACAAATTCTCGCGAAGTTATCCAAATCAACAAAAAGAGGATTTCCCAAGGTGCTACCAATAAACTCCATACCTGCAATAGAGCGCAAAACAATAGGAAGATTTTTTATATTAATCCAGACAAGAATCTTAGAAAAATATTCCTTTTCCAACACCATTCCAAGGTTCCAACGCTTGATCACCATAAGCTTTCCTGCAATGAAAGATGGCTCACCATTCAAAATATTAAATAAGGCCGATTCATTTACCACTTTGAATAGAAAAAAACCTAGATCAAGCTTGATGGTTTCAATCACATCATCACCCCAAGAGCGACAAGCCCAATCTTTCACCAAAGAGAAAGGTAAATTCTTATCAAGAATGTGCCCCACAATAGCAAATTCCCACATTTTTTCACCTACATCAATAATAGCTTTAGGAATAGCGAATTTACCATTTGAAATTGTACCCACATCCTTTTTCAAGAGTTTTTGCAGATTGGGTTTAGTTTTATTCCAAACAGAAGGAAAGGGTTTATGAATAAAGCCCGGAGATGACTCTTTCAAAGGAGGAAAGTCAGAATTGGTTTGCCTAGACTTGGGGAAACCATTCTTAGCATAACCAGATCGGAAAGGTCTAGGCTTGACAAGAGAAGTTCCACTCTTCCCACGGAGAGAATCCACAAAGCAAGGGGCAACATGGTCTTTACCGTGGGCACCCACAGAATTATGTAAGGAAACTAAGTCCTCCCTGTTCTCACGGCAACCAAGAGAAACTTGGAAAGGAGGCAAACCCGAAGACGGCAACAGAGATGCTGTAACATGGGACTCAGACCCGGACCCATTTGAAATAGAATTAGAAACCAACTTCTCCCCAACCGCATGGTCAAAAGCCACCTTCCCTTGAGAAGCGAACCCACTTGAAATAATATAAGATTTTAAAAATGAATCCAACTTACCCTCACTCACGTCAACTCCATGTTGTAAAAAACCAACCCCATCAGTAGCTGTTCCACGTGGAGAAGAATTGTGACTTACCATTGAAGCATTTAATGCACTCAAAGTTAAAGAATTTCCAATAGCATCCAAAGTCTCCAAAGCTCCAGCACCATGATACGCATAGTCAACCACCTCACCCGCTGCATCACGAGAGTGTGACACATGAAGAGCATTTATTGCACCAGCATTTAATGATATTACATCAGCCCCATCATGAGACCCCTCCACTTGTAAAACACGCCCTTGAGAATCGGCCTCACACGCAAGCACTTTCCCACTTAAATCAAATGCATGTAAGCCCACTTTGCTTCCCGCCACATCACAAATTGGAATTGCATTAACATCACGCGTTGGGCCAACGTAACTTCCACTAGCAAAAGATCGAGGAGAATTAGTAACTAAGTTATCAAAGGGTGACATCCCAGCACCCAAGTGGGACACTCGGGACTACAAGGCAGGTTGAGGTCCTGCAAACACAGGTTTAGCAGCTGCGGCAGTTGGAAAATCTGCTACAAGGACTTCAGAAGCCCAATGCAAAACCAGGTTGGACCACAAGAACAGGGACATTTAAAGCCGCATTTGAAGAAGCGTGCACACATGGAGAACCCTCACCTACCTCGCTAGCCCCTAGTTTAAAAGCAACACAAGGACAAAAACCATCATGAGGAATCACGGGCCCCAAGGAAGCTTCAAAAACAACTGAACCAGGCGAAGACAGAGCGGCTTGGAGCGTTGAACTAGCCTCAAATCTGACACGGGCATCATCAACATCAGCTGCAGCAGCTGCACCTACCTTGGTTTCGGTACCAAAACATGGGGAAATAATCCCATGCATCTCATCTACAGGGCAAACAACCAACCCCTCATTCACATCGTTAGACAGCATCCCATTATCTTCTGAATTGGACAACACATCGTCTTCTACACCGATTTCCTCTCCATCACAGTCGCTAGCACCGCAAGCGGAGCATTCTTCATGGCTGCCACAAGAACAACTCTCACTCTCATCCTCAACATGTTCCAAAGCATCAACCTCTTGAGACGTGGTAGCAGGAGCCGAGCAAGACTTGCCATGATCCAAAGAGGGCCTTGGGTTGTTCAAGAGAGAATCAAGATCATCACAACCCACCAGCACCTTACCTTCCCTAGCAAAAAGAGCTTCAAGACCTTTCTTGACAATAGAACAAACTTGCAGATTCTCCCTTTTACGAATCTGACTTTGAAGCACAGCTGCAAGATCATCTTTACTCCATTTTTTATATTCCAAAAGCTTAATCACTTCTTGGATCTCATAAGAGTCATTCAGAACCGACGAAATCACGGTACCACCACCAACAACCTCAACAGTAACCGCACTTGGTGGTACTGATTTGGATACATTATGCGCCATAAAGCGCCAAAAATGCAGAAAAGAACAATCAAGAACAATCAAGACAGATCTAACATCCAAGCAACAAATAAAAACAGAGAAGAATCACTTAAAACCAAAGATAAACCACAACAAAAGGATAAGATAGTTGCAAACCAGAGCCTATCCTTTCTCTTGAGAGCTTCTCTCTCTAGAAACCCTCATAGCTCTTATTCTTGTTCTGCAACTGTTTTGGGTTTTACTTGGGTTTATGAATTTTGTCTAAATTTCATGACGAATCTAACTCCTCTTAAACTAAATTCTTGGTAGTAGATCAAAGTTTTAAAAAAAAAACATCATACTCTTAGAATAGCTGACTTTCAATCCAGAGAGATTTTCAAAATAATCCAGGGAATTCTTAAGAATAGAAGCAGATTTAGCATCTCCATAAGCAAACAGGAACAAATCATCAGCAAAGCACAAATGGGTCAACTCCAGCTTCCCACACCGAGAGTGGAATTTGTAATCATCGGATTTTGAAGCTTTGTGAAGAATTCTAGAAAAAACTTCCATGACCAGAACAAACAGATATGGGGACATGGGGTCACCTTGGCGAAGACCTCTTTCACCAGCAAAGAACCCCTCAAGATTACCATTAAAAGCAATAGAAAATCTAGGGGATGATATACAGGCTTTAATCCATTCAACCACTAGCCTAGGAGTTCCCAAAACTTCCAGCAAAGCAATCAGAAAATCCCACCCAATTGAGTCATAGGCTTTCATCAAATCCACTTTAACAGCACATCTAGGAGGCCCTTTGTTACGATGGTAGTTTTTCAAAATCTCCTGAGTGAGCAAAATGTTGTCAACAATTCTCCTTCCTTGCACAAAAGCTGTCTGGTTAGCACTTATCAACTTTGGCAGACAAGCTTTCAACCTGTTAGAAATAATTTTAGATATACATTTATAAATAACATTACAACAGGAAATAGGTCTAAAGTCATTCATTGAAGAAGGATTTGGAATTTTAGGCACCAGAGCAATTATAGTGGCATTAACCTCCCCCAGAAGCTTCCCACTTTGAAAAAAACCAAGAACAGCTTTAGTGACATCCTCACCCACTATACCCCAGCATTTTTTAAAGAAAAGATATGAATAACCATCCGGGCCAGGGGCTTTGTCATCCTTGATAGAGAATATGGCATTTTTAACTTCATTCGCTGTGACTTGGGAATTAAGGATATTTATTTGATCTTGGTCCCACTTTAAGTCATCAAGACTATTCAGCTCATCGTGCAAAGATAATCTAGAAGGAATTTTAGTGCCTAAAATCCTTTAGAAATGAGTTACAGCTTCAAACTTTAACCTCTCCTGGTCTTCAATCTTATTGCCACTCCCATCATATAAACACTTAATAGAATTGTGGCCATTCCTAGCTTTAATAGATTTATGAAAGAATGAAGTGTTTTGATCACCAAGCTTGAGCCACTGAACTCTAGACTTTTGTTTCATGAAGGCTTCCTCAGCACTAGACAAAGCAACAAAATTTTCCAAACACTTTCTCTCCTCAGAAGACATTTGGATATCAAGGGGGTTTTGAAAAGCATTTATCTGAGCATTGTGCAAATCCACCCGAGCTTGCTGGACTCTTCCACTAAGGTTGCTAAATTTGCTCAAGTTTAGTTGCTTCAATCTTCTTTTCAATTCTTTAAGCTTCCTGTAGAGAACATACATAGGGTAACCATCCACTTCCATTTCCCAGACATCTTGCACTAAAGGAAGGAATTCCTCATGGTTAGCCCAAAAGTTAAAAAATTTGAACGGGGGCTTTCTTTTGATATCCTGAGAGCTCAAAGTAACCACAGCAGCACAATGATCAGAAAGTGAGGGAGGTTTGAATTCAGCAAAAGCATTTGGGAAACTATCAATCCAACCGTCATTAACCAAGACTCTGTCAAGTTTCCTAAAAATTTTTGCATCACCAGTTCTTTTATTGCTCCAAGTGAAAAGAGGGCCTATAAATTGCAAATCAAACAGATCTACATTTAATAGGCAATCATGAAATTCAGATATAGCATTTGTCATGCTTTCATCACCACCACAAATCTCAGCAGTAAACCTGACAGAATTGAAATCCCCAAGAACCATCCACGGACAAGAATTAGCAGTTATGGCAATAGAGGAGATGGACTGCCATAATAACCTCCTTTCCACAGCACAGTTATCAGCATACACAAATGAACAGAAGAAAGGGAATTGGACACCATCAGCATTCACTATACAGTTGATAACTTGATCAGACGAAAAAGTCACAGTAACATCAAACCATTTCGGATCCCAGCAAACCCAAATTCTTCCTAAGGTAGAAACATGATAATTATGGGCTATCTTCCATCCAGGAGCAATAGAATTAAGAATATCAAAAGCATTTGAACTCCTAACATGAGTTTCAACCAAACCGAACAAACCCACATTATTGTTTTTCAAAAACAACCTGACATCTCTATGTTTTAGAGGGTTGTTAAAACAAAAGTATTTGGGTTTGCTGTTAGAAGCATAAACAAAAGTATAGTACAAAGAAGGAATGCCATGAAAAAACGAAATGTGACAATGAATAGCCTGATCAGAAGTATTTAGACTAACTAAATTAACAGTAACCGGATTCCAAAAATGAAAAGTTTTGTTTTCTACTTCCACTGCGCTTCTCCCCATTATTATCTTTCAGTGGTATCAGAGCCAACTCAAACCTATGATTCGAATCATGTTTGGCAACCTTGGCATGTGTTTAAAAGTGTTTTAATTAATTTGGGGATTTGAGAAATCACCATTGTAGGATTCGGCCATGGGGTTTAGAACCTCTCTTGTTTTGTTTTATTATTTGCATGATAGAGTTTTGTAAGAACTCTACTATGATGGACGGTTTTCAAGGGCTGCATATGAGATATGAACACCCTAGGAGGACACGGCCATGGGTGAGGAACCCATGCTTGTAAGGTTCGGCCATGGTGGGTTTCTTGGTGTAGGTGACGGCTACAAAGTAGGGACTGCATTTAGGGTTTATAACCCTTATGCAATCCAGCCATTAATGAGTTCAAAACCCAGGCAAGGTTCAGCCATGGTGATTATTTGGTGAAGAAGATGATGAGACTTCATTGTTTTTAGAAATTCTAATCAATATAGGAAACCTAGTTTTACTAGGATTTGCTTGTTGAATTAGATTTCTATTTGATGATCTCTTTCCTAATTGACATGTGTCATCAATTAGTAATATCCTAATGTGATTAGGAGTTAGTTAATTAATTAATTAATTTAATTAGTGGCTGCAATTAGAGTTTTGGAAACTCTAAAATTGATTGGGTAAGTCTCTAAGTTCAAATAGGTTACTAAATTTCACACTTTCCTTGATAGTCAAAGTAGGTGTAAATTAGAATCCTTATTGAAATTGGAAACTATTCATAAGATGACTATATTTTAGGGTTTATGAAATCCTAAATATTTATTTTGATTATATTTGATTCTTGCAATTTTAAATAATCAAAATTGGAAACCCCAAAAGGCCCTAACTCTCTCAGCTCACGGCCACACTAGGGTTCCCAACCCTAGTGTGTCATGGCCACCTTGTGACCTATGGTTTTATTTTATTATCTTCATATTTTGATTTATTAAATTTCTTTTATAAATAAAAATTATTTTAAAGCGTTTTGGAAATTCAAAAGTGAAGAAATAAAGTGAATTGTGAAATTAGGTTTTATGGAAACCCTAATTGCCATATTGAGAGTTTAGGTTTAAAACACTTGATGTTTTAACTTTTTAATTTGATTAAAATACATGGGGTCATCTATATTAATATATTGAAGTGTTCTAATAGTTAGTACATAAAAATAGTTTTTATTGATTTTTACAAAAAGCCACTTTTTTACTTCACTAATATAAGGTCTTAACTAGTTGTAGGAAGAGTTCCCATGATTTATTTTGTCCTTTAGATAGCCGCATTAAGCATTTTGTGACCGATACTCAAATCTGTCATGATTTGGAGTTACAGTCACAAAAGGCTTTAAAGTGATATCAAACGTTGGAATCACATAACGAGACCCGTGCCATTTTTCGAACACTGAAAATCCTTGTGAAATGAAGTGTTCTTGAATTTAAAAGGTTGTTTTAAATGGTGCAAATAATTATTGCAAAACAGGGGGCAGATTCTTGGTGTTTTGAGAAAACACTAAAAAGTAAAGTGTTACTTTAATTTTTTAAATACATGCCATTGCCATTCATTACTTGTTTCCTTTATTGCTTTATTTTATGCAATTAGATTGTATATAAAATGAGATGTGATTGGCCACATGAGATATGTTTTCTTTTATGGGTTGTAAATTTAAGTTGTTAAGTTTTGGTGAATGTAATTTTAAATAAGGCTCTGATTGCCCTCCTCTTAGTTCCAGGAGGGAGGATACTGTGATGTGGACTCTCTCTCCCTCTGGAGGTTTCACTACTAGATCTGCTTGGAATCATATTCGTTCATCTAGTCCGGCTGTGAGCTGGTATCATGTTGTGTGGTTCCCGAATTCTATTGGCAGACATTCTTTTATCTCTTGGCTTGCTATTCTGAATAGATTGACTACGCAGGATAAACTCTTGAGATGGGGAATTATTTCTTCTATGTCTTGTGTTTTTTGCAGGGCCAATGTTGAAAATAGGAATCACCTCTTCTTTGGTTGCAGGTTCACTGCCCTCATTTGGAGGAAGGTTCTCAAGTTATGTGGCCACGTCAGATTCCCTCGTTTTTGGGAGAATGAGTTTATGTGGATCTTATCCTGTAGGAGCAAAAACTTCTGTAATATCATTAAAAGGATTGCCTGGGCTGCTACTATATACATTATCTGGAGGCAAAGGAATGCGAGAATCCATGAAAACTCTTTCATTAGCTCTGATGACATCTTCTCCTTGATTTGTAATGATGTTAGAAATAGAGTTTCTAGTTTGCACAATATTGTTGATAGCCCTAGGAATCGGTCTATGTGTGATAGGTGGGCTTTTCCTTGTAATATCTTAAAGCACTAGGGTTGGCTTTTGTTTTTATTTTCTGTTGCTTGTGCCCGGGCTGTGGGCGTTTTGTGCATGTTTGTGCTTGTGTTTTGGTTGGTTCTGTTGTTGCCCGTGTTTGGGTTGTCGGTTTTGTTTTTTTTTT
>JAESVK010065644.1:5348-22363 GCA_017140935.1 Hamamelis virginiana
ATATATATATATATATATATATATATATATATATATATATATATGAAATTAAAAGAATAAGTAAGAAAGGTTGGCCTGTGGGAAAGCACGTGAATATACGCTGTCCTAAAGGTACTATTGCCCCTACGTACAGGTTGATAATGGCTAACAGTCCTTCAGAGATACGATCCCAAACAGCTACCAGCTATATCTTCTATGGGTACGTTCATGAAAATAGTTGAACCAGTCTTCAAACAAGTTGCCCAATAAAAAATTACAAAAGAAACTATGGAAAATAGAATAAAAGATATGGAAGAAGAAGATAATTGGATTAATTCATATGAGGCTTATAACCCTCTATTTATAGGACAAAACTAGTCATTAGTGCCTTAATATCATCATAATAATTTTTGTAACATCCAAATTAAAATGAATTAAATTCATAAATATCATCATCATAATATTTTGTAACATCCAAATTAAGATGAATCAAATCCATAAATATCAAATAAAATTAAATAAAATTAAATAAAAGTTTTGAAATTTTATTTTTTAATATTATTTCTCAACAGCTATGTGTTGTATTTTAATGCATGCTATGTTTAATACGTGTTCAATACATGTTTACATTGGTATCAGAGCCCTAGTTTGGCTTGATTCGCCCTTGTGCCATGTTATTGGATTTTCTCTCTCTAAAAACACCATTAATGGACTTTTAAAATTTTATTTTTTGAAAATATGTTTTTCATTCGAAATTTTTATAGGGTTTTGTTCCCCATGATGTAAAGAACATGCCTGCAAATTTTAAGGTTCAATGGAGTTGTGGTTGAGGAGAAAAATCAAACCCTAGTCACGTTTTTTCCTAAAATCCGAAACTTTGAGCCCTTTTTTGAGAGGCTTAGACTTTGCATGGGTTAAAATAATTGGTATAGAAATGATCCTTGTTCCATGAGCTTTAAAACGATAGGTCGCACATAATTTTTGCTGCACTATAGAAGGAGATATAAGCCCCAAAAGAACCCATGTTGCATTGATTTTTCTGGTTCAAAACCCTAATTTTTAAAGAAGAAGAAGACACAGTGCATGTAAAGCCTAGTTGCATCTCACTATGTGTGAATGCGTGTGACAACAAACCAGGAATCAAAACGAATATCGAAGACCATCACTGGAATCACCGTGGCGAGACAAAGCGGATGGTATCGGTCTGGTCGCCGAAAACCGCCGAGAAAGTAGTGTGTGGGCTGCACTCTCCACCGTGGGTGAGTGGGGGCAATGGTGTTGGGTGATGGGCAGCCCCGCGCAAAGCCCACTCTTAGGTCCTAGAGAGTGTGGTCGAGTGAGCGCACTTCCTGAGGTCGTTTTGCTCCAATTTTTTTTTTTTTTTAAAACCGTTTATTTTTTAATTTCCAATTTTTTTGTTATTTTTTCATATTTGTTTAAGTGCCAGAAAATTAAATGTTATATTTGGAAATTAAAATACTATTTGGAGCAACTTCGTTGTGAGAGTACGGATTCATTTGATTGAATTTTTTCCCCAAATGTTTTGTGCAACCCTCTAGTATTATTTCATTCCTTCTGGACCTATGTACTCTCCCTAGTGGATTTTTGACTTTAATTTTTATTTAACTTAAATGTATATAAAATTAGTTTGATAATGTTATTAAAATTAAATAAAAATCCGGAATATTATCTACATTTAAAAAAAAAAAAAAAGAAAACTTTTAGGTGATGGAGTACATTGTTTAAAGTTATGTGGGACATGAATCACCACTTGAACTTGGACATTTGACCCTAATATTAATTAAAATGCTTAATTAATTGCATTACACAATTAGTTTGTGTTTAATGCTTCCCACCCACCATGGTATGTGAGACATTCTTCGCACACTCTTATGTAAGTTGAGTGTGCCTATCTATCCATTAATTAAAAGACCATATTGTGTTAAATGTGCTAGCATATTAGATTAGATTTAATGGATAGATTAAAATTAATAACTTTTGTATGGCTTATGTATTATTGTAGACATCCATTTTTTACCCCGAATAGAGTCATGGATGGTTGCCTGTGGTTTGAGGTGAAATAGGGTGCTGAAACCCTAAGTTCCCAATAGTGTCATTTTGAGTAGTTAGATAAAGGTCGTTATCGCATGTAGGTTTTTAAGTTAGATTGAATCGATTCCTTTTGCAATAATTTTTTAGGAAGTCTTTTGATGTCCCTGTTAAGTTTCATAGCATTCCGAGTCAGGCTCGATATGTAATTAGGCCTTTTACGACTTAAGGGGCAATATTGTCCTTCGAATCACAAAAGTTCCTAAAAGCCTTCGAATTGGTCTCGAATTGTTCTTAGACTTTGGCATGGATAATTAGGGTGTATTTGGTAGCTAAGTTGATCAGTGGCAAGGTCCATTGAGCATTTGGGCTCATGTTTGGCAGATAAGGCTCAAAGGGCCATTTCAAGGTCAAATTAGGGTTTCAACCGGGAATGATCGGGATTCGATTGTTTTATCAAAATCAAAGCTTTATGAAACTCAAAATGTTTTCCAAAATGTTTCCAAAACATGTTTCGAGAAGTAGAAATGGTTTTTACGACCAATCGGTTAGTGGATTTCAAAACCTTAAAAGGGCCCGATTGTCCCAAAACAGCTAATCGGCTTGGTTTCTCTCAACCCCTTGACCATGGTTAAGGTTTTTCATCCTTAAACTCTTCTAGAAACATGGAGAATCGAATCACGATCGTTTCGGAGCTTGAATCGTCGAATTTGGACTTAAAACCGGCCCGAAAAGCCGAAAACAGCCGAGACGGGTTGAAAGAAGCCCAAAATGGGTCAAATTCAGGCTGAAGCTCGACTGACCATCCCTCCCCGGACGGTTGGCCGTCCATCTTGGACGGTTGGCTGTCCTAGGGTGGACGGTCACCCTAGACAATTCCCTGATTCCGCCAAATTTTTCGAGTTTTTTGAGTTTTAATCACTTGGGACTCTTCCAAAACCTCTTTTGATTAGCTTGGAGGATTTAGCACGACCTTGGGGACTTTGGAAGACTCATTTAAGACCCTTAGATCATTTTCTAGGGTTTTAATGAGAGTCATTGATCAAATTGAAACATCTTCTATATATACATCACTTACAAATCAGTTTTGGGAGGGGAACTTTGCTTTGGGAGACTTGAGGCACTTGGAGCAGCCCCTAAAACCCTAGCCACGAATTTGGAGCTTGAAAAAGAGAGCTAGAAACAAGGAAGAAGAAGGAAAGAGGTAAGGTTTTATACACCATTGTTCTTGTATCGATGTTTTACATAACATAGATAGGAATTAGCTTGTTTTGAGTAGTTTCATTTTCTGCAAAATGTATAAGTTGATTTCTTTTAATTATATGCATGATGTAGAGTAGAAATTCATGTTAGGAGTAGGTATGCATGATATAGAATAGGTTTTGGGTTTAATGCTTGCATGGTAGTGGTCTTCTAGATGCATATAGGTTGCTGTTTTGAGTCTTATAATATATTTAACTTGTTTGACTGCTACTTCATGATGAGTATAATCTTCTTCTTTGGTTTAAAGCATGGTAATTTCTATATGAATGTTGTTAGCATGTGTAGTAGTTTTTAGTGTGTTTAGAATGCATGTTAGGAGTGGTTTAATATATATGATTTTCTGTTTTGGGTAGGAATGCACAATTAAGAAAGTTTGAGTCTTTTGTGTCAATAGTCATTGTTAGAATGTTAGAAGTAAGTCTATGCATAACTCTATTAAGTTTAGCATTTTTATTGATCTTGTCATGGTTAGTTTTATCACTTGAGATGCTTGGATTTGATTGACATATAAATTGTGTTCGAGGGAGCGAGCTAAGGTAAGTCCCTTCTCCTGTGGCCAAATTAATTATGTAAGCATGATTATGATGATATATCTTGATGGAGTTTTTTGTTGTATTATAGTATGCATGCTAGGATATTTGTTTGATGTTTTGGATGGATTAATCATGATCTTTGAGTCCCTTAAAGTGAGTGTTCAAATCTGTCCAGATTCGAATATGCACTTTAAAGTGGCTTAAACATCCTTTTTAAACCATGTTTTGCATAGATTTATATATGTTAACTTAGGTCATCATGTTAGATTACATTGTAGGTCATTCACCTATTTTTCTTTTATTGTTTTCTTGGGTTTTGATTCATGTTTAGAGTCGCTTTCAAATTTGTCTAGAAATTGAAAAGGACTTTAAGATGAGTTAAAAGCCATTTCTTAGGTTCAAATCAACTTAGAAATTTGTTTATGTTCACATAGAATAATTAGTTTTCATTTAGGAGCATTTTCATGCATTATATTAATTGTTGTGTTGCATATTTCATACATATTCCAGGATTTCCAGCATGCATTGTTTTAGTATTCTAGGTTGTTTAGATTAACTTAGGTTGTAGTTAGGGACTCTAGGTTAGGGGAGTCACTTGACTCCACTTAGGATTCTCCTTTGTTGTAGGAAATACATTAAATTAGGAATTCTAGCTTGTTCAAGAGTCTATCTTCGAGAAGATTTTCCAATGAAATTGGAATTTGAGAAGTTGTTTCGAGATGAAACTCCCACTTTGAATGTTGAAGTGTTTTAAAGAAAGATAAACTCTCGAAGATAGAGTCTTAGATAAGGTAGAACGCCTCTGATGGTGTAGTTCACTACAATAGGAGAATCCTAGGTATTCGAACTACGATGAACTTTGATCTATATCAGGACACTGGTAAAGTATGTAGACAGTCAATAGGGCGCAAGTCCAATCTTAGGTTGACTGTGTGTCTCCTAAGGTCTTTAGGATTTTGTTTGCTTTCTTTATTATCTATTATTATTATTTATGTATTATTATTTCTATTTTTGTGGTTGAATAGATAATTAGGATTGTTGTGATAAAATTTTGATAAGCCCAAAAGTAATTAGGAGACCTTTAATTAGGGTGAGATAGGTGTCTACAGGATGCGTTCTGGAACCTTCCTATCTCATAATCTAGCCCCCGAATCCAACTTTGATTCAAAGACCATGCTTTTCCAAATATGGAGTCATTGCTTTATTGAAAATAAAACTCTTTTTTATGGTTTCCTTATTTCTTAAAAATAAGGTGGCGACTCCCAGTTTTTATCAAACTCATTTCCTTTTTCAAAACCCAATCTAAGTGGACTCCCATAACAGAGAAGGATGATTAGGATTTGATGATCTTGAATGGATAATAAAGAAGGATAAATAAGTAGATAAAAGAGAAGGATAAACAGAGAAGGATAATGAGTTATCTACAATTCATGATGATAGTGAATCCAATTCAAAAAGCTAAGAGAGGCGAGCTTGGCGGGTTCACAACTATATGTGTTTTATGCCTTAAGAATGTTTCACAAAAATGAAAAGTGCAGCATCCCCAAAAATCCCATTTACATTTATGATAGTAGATCATTTGTATAGGTTTTTACAATTGGGATGTAATATTTTTGGAGGGATACTTGAAAGGGGATGTGTTTTCGCGCCAAACATTATATGTGAAATATTCTTAAAACATAAGCCAAAGTTATCAATTTTTGTATTTTTAATTCATATGGAATTCATGCGCATTTTGTTGTATGGCGCAAAAATAAATGATGTTTTTTATATTATTTGTTAATATAAATTATCATATGGTTAATTAGGCGAGGTTCTGATACCCATAATTTATGAATTTGTTTGAAAATTAGCCAATAACTATACTAGCTCTTAGTCTACGTCTTTTGGGAGATGATTATGAGTACAGTGATTTTTCGATCCCAATGAGCATCGTCGCATAAGAATAGTATTTAATCCAACAATCAGCTTTTCAAAATACATATCCCATAATTACATATGAGCCTCATGCTTAGTTTAGCTAAAGTAAGCACATGCTCACATGATCATTTCTATAGAGATACATTTGGTACAATTTTTAAGGACATATAACATCACTTAGACAAAAACTTAAAACAAATAAATTTATCTGTTTTGAAATTTGTTCGTTCTATTAACTACTATTATTAGTTGATTCCATTTAATATTTTTATTTTTTTTCAAGGTAAGAAGACCTTTTAGTTACATATACAGTCTCGATCCAGGATGTCCTTACGATTCTTATCGTCAGCCCATTTTCATTAGGATAGGTATTTTGAAAAACCGACCGTTGGATAAAATAATCTTCATATATATGTCATGTCTGCCAAAATTCATAGTGATTTAACAGTCAGTTTTAAAAATATAGACATTTAAACCATTGTCCCAAAGAGTGACCTTAAAGGGGAGGTAAATAAGGTCTAACGCAAACTAATAACAATAATGCGGAAATTAAAAACTAAATAACCAATTCAAGCAGTTATGCAGTTTACAAATATCAAACACAAGTATTGAAAAGTAAATTGCAAGAGTTAAGTGATAAAGAGAGCAAACACACGATGATAACGTGGTTTGGCACCAAGCTTATGTTCACACCTTAAGTACTAAGCTCAAGGATTCCCCAATCCACTAAGTGATCTTTTTGACCGGTAGAAACCAAACCCTTACAATAATATTTTTCACAAGCTCAAGATCAACCATTAAAACTTGCTTAAAGACTAACTTCGAGCTCCACAAGGGTTACCAAAACCCTAGCTCACAAGAAGTTTATAATAGAGAGTGAGGAGTACAATGGATATTACTTCAACAAGCTGATTTGTACTATAGAATGCTCACCCTAGCAGCTTCTCAAGAGATTAAGACTAGTAAGGCTTAAGATGAAGTTCTTTAGAAGCTCTAATAAGGGTTTTGTGTTGAAAAGTTACTAAAATCACAAGAGAATTGTGTATGCTAAGTCAATATCAGTTTATGAGAGTTCAACAACCATTCCAAGAAGAATAGAATGAGTTTAAATAGAAATGGGAAGAGATATGACTGTTGGAATTTGAAAACTAGCCGTTACAAACAAATTTCCAGTCTTCTATTCAAACTACTCGAAGCCCGTTGAACGGCCTTAGTAAAATCTCAATTCTCGTTCAAACGGCCAAAGTCCCAAATACACAAGCACTACCCATTTCAAACAATGACATCCGTTCGACTGGCCTTCCAAGCCCGTTCGAACAGGCGATTGCTTCACAATCATGCTTTATTTTTCAGTCTTTAGAGGATGATTTTGAGGGATTTACATCATGAACTGCTTTGATTTAGTTATTTTTGCTCTTATAGTGTATTTTTTCTATTGTAGGTTATTTTCGCCCAAATCCAGAGTTTTTAAAGCTGCGAAGAGATTATCGTCGGATTTCTCACATGTTAGGAGTTGCTTGAAGGATAGAAGAGTGTCAAAGAGTTTTAGAAGCAAGAAAGAAGCTCAAAATGGAGGAAATTTGGAAAATCAAGCTATCCCTATCGATAGGGTCACCCCTCAGTCCCATTCCGCTGATAAAATTGACTATGTCATTAAGTCTCCACGCCCCAATGCTTTGCCTGAAGGGGCATCAGAAGAGGAGCGAAACACTTATAACAAGTGGCTCGAGGATGATGTGCAGGTGAGATGCTATATGATGGCATCAATGACTAATGAGCTACAGAGACAACATGAGGTCATTGACAGTGCACATGCAATCCTCACCCATCTTAAGGAGTTGTATGAGTCACAGAATAGAGTTGTAAGGGACAACACTATTGGTGAACTCTTCTCATGTAAGATGGTAGAGGGAACATCAGTTAATGAGCATTGTCTCAAGATGATCCGGAACATCCATGCCCTTTATGATCTAGGTGTGGATATCTCTGCTAAAATGGGGACTGATATTCTTCTTCACTCTCTTCCTTCGAGTTTCAAACAATTCATCATGAATTTTCACATGTCTGATGTGAATGATAAAGTCTCATTGACTGAGTTGATGAACATGTTAGTGACTGCTGAGGAGACCTTGAAAAAGGACTCCAAAGGAAATGTTTTGGTTATTGATGCTCAACTTCTAAATCCAAGCCCAAGGGCAAGGGTAAGAAGAAGAAGTCTAATCTTAAACCAGAAAGAGGAGTAAAGAAGAAAGATGCGAAAGGAAAGTGTTTCCACTGTGGCAAAACAGGTCATTGGAAGAGGAATTGCAAGGAGTACCTAGCCTCTCTGAAAAATGGTTCTTCTAATGGTACGTCATGTTATTTATTCATTTACTAATTACGAATTAGTATTCTTCTTATGGTATACGATACCTAATTGTGTTTTATTATACGATGTGATTGTATGTAGGAGACAAAGGGAAGCAGAAGGTCGAGTGAGCATCGAGCTAGCCATGTTTGGAAAGGATCAAGTGTTGGTGCCTTTAACATTGAAGCTTGATTCTTGACTAGTTCATTTGGATATTTAAGAACTGTTTTGTTATTGCCAGTTGTAATAAATACTTCATTTGAAGTTTTATTCAGTTTTTGAATTCTTGTTTTATAACAATTTATCTTTAATATTCGATATTTTAGATAATATCTAGCAATTATTTTAAAGGTTCTTTATTCTTTATGAATGCTGTGATAAATACATATGATAGTATATATAAGGATTCAACATTAAAAGGTTCACATTAATAGATGAATCTTAATTCATTAATTAATATGAACCAATCACCTTATATGTAAGGAGATTATAGGGATAATACATAAGATGTAAAAACCCTGCATTTTAGTTTGAATACTTCATATCTATAAATATTTGAATCGTTCAAATGATTAATATAAGTAAAACTAAAAGAGAAATATTAAGAATATTTGGTTGAATCTTATATCACTAAAAGATCTTAAAAATGTTAAACGATAGAGTTTAAAGATTATTTGTAAATATAAGATATTTCAAATAAACTTTAAAAGTGTGTTTTCTCAAATAAATAGTTATTAGAAAACATGGTTTCCACAATAGTTGAAAAACTATACCTTAGTATGACTCAAAAGGAATTTTATGTTATTAAAAAGTTTAATACATGAAATACATTGTTTTCAAAAGGGCTAGTGGGAACAATAAAGTCATCAATTATTCTTGCTTTTTCTTTATGAAGTACATACTTTAAATACTAACGTAGTATTAAGAATTCCATAATCGTTATAAGAATTCAAATCTCTTCAAAATTCGTTTTGGAAGAATTTTTATATGAGCAAGAATTTTGAGAAATATGAAACATATATAATAATAAATTATGTACTCAAATCAATATCACAAATGCTGCAAGTAGTTGTTGGCAGATATTGATAATTGATTCAGAATAGTGATCCTAAATAGAATCAAGTATATTCTTAAAAGGAGTTTAAGAATGAAATACTTGCACATAAAGAAATTATAAAGTTAGCCATTTACAAATTGCCTAAGAGAATGTCTAGTATACAATGTTTTCTTTTGAGAACATATGTCTCATTTACTAGGACATCAGAGTTGGCAGCAAATTTTAGTTTAATTACTATTATTGAAAATAATAAGTTGCAAAAGGAGTTAGCATAAATCTACTTTGCCTTAACACCTATGTGTGTTAGAAGCCTTATCTTACGAAGACTAGTATACGATACTATGGTGATTGGCTTTAGTGCAAGTGGGAGATTGTTAGAAGTATGCCCTAAAACCAATCCTAAAGAACATATTAATTTCATATTATCATATTTGGAAGGTACAACTTATCTTATGTGTCTAAACATAAATGATAAAGTCCATGAATAAATGATAAGAGAAATATACATCTCAAGTTGTTGAGATAAGAAGACTGATATTTCTCATACACATTTATTCTAAAGAGTTCCTACTCATAGGTTTATTAAAGTTGATATTTATAAACCACTAAGAGTAGCACATATTTTAACTAACTCCTATATGAGGATAGGTAGTCTTTCCTATCAGTGTAGCGGCACTTTAGTTAATCTGTGGGTGCATATTAGAGAATATGTACATTGAACATGATTTACAAAGAATGTTCCTATGGAAGTTATGTTAAAGGAATATTCTTATGTTACGTCCATTTATTTGGTAATCCTTAGACCTGAGACACCAAAACTGTCTTATGTATAGGTTGCTAGGGTTTGATAGTATCTCGTCCAACTTTAGTCTTAAGGTTGTAATCGGTACTCATTGGCTCTAATAAGTTATGTATGAAGATAGATGAGTGTGCAATAAAGAATCATCACACTCACTTGATGAGAGAGAATGTCAGGATTATTTCACAAAGATAATTCTCAAAGTGAATATCTGGCCAGAGTGATAGGTAGATAGTGAAAAGAGTTTCACTGCATTTATTTTATTGAGATTATATTTTGTGGAATATATATCAAGTTGTTAAGATAAGGTTTGACTGATAACCATACCTATTATCTTAACAGTGACATTAGGGGATGAAAGATTAAGTAACATGAAGGGTTCACATAGTTCTGAAAGGATTCTACCTTATCCAGGACTCAAACTTCCAGAGATGGAATTCGATCAAAACACTTTTTCATAAAAGATGGAATTTCATTCCAATTCAAATACTTTCAAAAATCACTTTCTTTCAGAGTTTTTCTCGAAATAGACTCCTAAATTAGACAGAATTCTATTCCTATCACAATTCTTACAACAAAGAACAGTCCTAAGTGGGGTCAAGTGACCCCCCTAATCCTAGGGTCTCTAACTAGTCCTAAATTAGTCTAAACACCTAAAACACTAAATGCACAATTGCTGGAAATTTTGAAAATACATGACAAATGCGATAAAACAATTAGTAAAAATGCATGAGAATGTCCTAAATGCAATCTAATTATCCTATGTGAACTTAGGCATGTTTCTAGGTTGATTTGACCCTAAAAATGGCTTTTAACTCACTTTAAAGCCACTTTAAAATTCTGGACAAAATCTAAAGTCACTTAAAAAGTGATTTAAAACCCTTGAAAATAACAAATAAAAAAAAAATGGAAATGTCCTAGAATGCATCCTAAAATAATATATGTAAAACTAATCATGTATCATGCTTAAAACATCCAAGTTTAACACAAGGGAAGGGACTCACCTTAGCTCGCTCCCTCGATCACAATTCATATAATACTCCAAGCAAAATAAGATTAAGAACAATGGTATAAACAAACCTAAACACAAAATTATCCTAAAATACTAAAATAATAGACACTCATACTATATATGTAAAAAGACTCAATTTTACTACTATCATTGTAGACATCCATTTTTTACCATGAGTATGGTCATGAATGGCTGCCTGTGATTAGAAATGAAATAGGGTGTCAAAACCCTAAGTTCCCAGTTTTACCCTTGTGGGTAGTTAGATAGAGGTCATTATCGCATGTAGGTTTTTAGGTCAGATTGAGTCGGTTCTTTTTACATTAGGTTTTTAGAGAGTCTAGAAGCATCCCTGCAAAATTCCATGGCATTCTGAGCCAGGCTTGATAGAACATAAGGCTTTTTGTGACTTGAAGGGCAGTAATGTCCTTTGAATCACAAAAGCCCTGAATGACTGTCGATCTTGTCTCGAATGGTCTCGAGGCCTTGGCATATATATTTAAAGTGTGTTTGGTAGCTAAGTTGATCAGTGGCAAGGTCTGTGGAGCCTTCTGGCTCATGATTGGCTCTTAAGGCTCAAAAGGCCCTTTTAAGCCCAGATTAGGGTTTCAACCGGAAGCGACCGGGATTCGATATTTTTATCAAACCAAAGCCTTCAATGGCTTCAAAACACTTTCCTAAAACATTTTAAAACTTTTTTCGAGAAGAAGAAATGATTTCGAAAGAAATCGGTTAGCAGATTTCAAAACCCTAATTTGGGCCCGGCAGGACCTAAACAGCTAATCGGTTGATTTTTCCCTAACAATTTGACCTTGGTCAATGTATTTTCACTTCAAACACTTCTTAAAACATGAAGAATTGAATCACGATCATTTCGGCACTTGAATCGTTAAATTTGGACTTAAAACGGGCCCGAAAAGCCGAGAAAAGTCGAAACCGGATCAAAACGGGCTGAGATAGGCCCACATAAGGCAAAAATGGCATGGGGGATGGATGACCGTCCACCAAGGGACGGCCAACTGTCCATGAAGGACGGCCAACCATCCCAAGGTGGATGGTCGTCGATCCTTTTAGCCAATAACTGCTAATTTTCAGTGTTATTTCTGCCCGGGACTCTTCCAAGCCCTGCCATGTGTCCAATTCGGCCATGGGGACTTTGGGATGAGTTCAAACACCTTGGAAGACTGGTTTAGAGCCCTTGGATCATTCCTAAGAGATTTAAACTCAACCATTGATCAAACTCAGGCCTCCCTATAAATAGAGGGCTCTGAAATCAGTTTTAACACACAGAATAAGCTTTAGAGAACTAGCTTGGAGAGTAGAGGCTTGAGCAATTGCACAAGCTTCCCCCATAGCACTCTAGCTTAATTTTTAAAGTCCTTGAGGTCCTTGGAGTCCTTGGAGCTTGAGGAGAAGGCTTGGAGCAAGAGGGAAGGAAGCAAAAAGGTTAGTAGAGTTTTATAGTTTGTTTAAAGTTTTGTATTTTCTTCTTCTTCTTCTTCTTCTTCTTCTTCTTCTTCTTCTTCTTCTTCTTCTATGATCATGCTAGAATAGGTTTTTATTTCTTTAGTATGAATAGGATTTAGTTCATTATTAGTAGGCATGATAGGTATGTTTATTGTTCCCTTAGTATGAATAATAGGGATTAGTTTATTAAACTAGTTTTCTTTTTTTTTAATGCATGATAGGAATTAGTTTTATAATATGTATGCATATTTCTCCCTCTTTTCTTCCACTTTTCTTTGATTATGCCATGTTAGGATTAGATATTTGGGATTTATTTCATGTCTAGAATATATGCTAGGAAGTTAGGACTATACATGTTATTTTTTTAGTTAGGAAAGCATATTAGTTCATCTCTTTGAGTCATTTTGCATATTGTTACTATGTTAGGATAAAATTGAAGGTTGCATATTAATAGTTGGTGATTAGGTCTGTTTATATCATTATTTTAATTGTGTCTTGATTGGAATGCTATATGAATTGTGATCGAGGGAGCGAGCAAAGGTAAGTCCCTTCCCTTGTGATAGAATTGATTGTTTTCAAGCATGATGCATGATTATTTTGATATATCTTACTAGATTGCATATTAGGCCATTTACATTTCTTTTATTTATTTATTTTAAGGGTTTTAAGTACACTTTTTTATTACATTTAAATCTGTCCAAGGTTTAAAAGTAGCTTTAAAGTGGATTAAAACTCAATTTTAGGATCAAAATTAACTTAGAAATATGCCTAAGTTCACATAGTTTGATTAGATTGCATTTAGGGTCATTTTTCATGCATTGATTGCATTGTTTGTTGCATTTTTTTTATTTATTTAAATTCCAGCAAGCATGCATTTAGTATTTTAGGTGTTCAGACTAACCTAGGATTAGCTAGAAACCCTAGGATTAGGGGGATCATTTGATCCCACTTAGGATTCTTCTTTGTTGTAAGAATTACACTAGATTTAGGATTCTAATGAATTTAGGATCCTATCTTCGAGAGAATTTCAAAAATTAATGTTTTATCAAAATTAATCTACAATTAATTGAATCCCAATGAAATTAGAACTCTGAGTTTGATTTTGAATGAAATTCCACCCATTGAAAGGATTTAACTCGGGATAGAATTCCCATTTTGAAAAGAGTTGTGATTGGATAAGAATTGTGTTTTAAAAAAGAATTCTAAATTCATTGGGAATTTATTAATTAATGAATTATTTTCTAAAAAGGATTTCAAATTAATAAAAACTCTCGAAGATAGAGTCTTGGATGAGATAGAATGCTAATGATAGTATAGTTTATTACAATAGGAGAATCCTAGGTAATCGAACTACATGGACTTTGATCTTTGTCAAGCAATTATTAAGATAAGTAAGCAATCAATAGGATGCAACTCTAATCTTAGGTTGACTTCTAGTGTCCTAAGATCCTTAGGATTGTGTATACTTTTGTACTATATATTATTATTATTATATATATTATTATTCATATTTTGTGGTTGATTAGATAAATAGCATTGTTTTGAAAAGATTTTGATAAAGCCCAAACTTAATTAGGAGACCTTTAATTAGGGCGAGGTGGGTGCCTACAAGGAGTTCCTTAGAACCTTCCCACTTCGTAACCTAGCCCCCGTATCCAACTTTGATTCAAAAAATTATGCTTTTCCAAAATATGGGGTCAATGTTTTATTGAAAATAAAACTCTTTTTGTGGTTTCCTTGTTCCCTAAAAATAAGGTGGCGACTCCTAGTTTTTTATAAACTCTCATTCCTATTTCAAAAACCTAATCTTGAGTGGATAATAGAGAAGGATAAACGTGGATAGTAGAGAAGGATAATAGAGAAGGATAAATCGAAACGGATAAACATCATCCACAATCTACTCAAGAAGAAACCCCAAAGTGAACGAGAGGCCTCCCGATCAGGTTGGCTGGTTCACAATCATGCATTACTAATCCAATAACAGAAAATAACATATTTCAAACTAACTCCTATCATGCATACTTAACATAAAAGAACTCCTAAACATGCTTCTAATAATCAAACAATAACCAACATGTTCACAAGATATCCCAAAAATCAAACCAAACACTAAACATAGCCTAAACAATTTCAGCCAGTGTTATTAAACCCGGACTGGACCGGCCGGTTCAACCGGTTGGACCGGGAACCGGTCCCCTCTCCGGCTGGTTCAACCCTCAAAAACCCGTTTTTCAAATAAATCGTTCAACCCGGCGGTTCAACCTGTTCAACCGGTCAAAAAATCGGTTAAAAAACCGGTCAACCAGGTTTTTTTTTTAAATAATTTTTAAATTTTTTTTTAAGGTGCTAAAATGACTAAAACAGTCCCAATATTTGTAATGACTGCACATAAATTCAAATATATGAATTGATTGTACAAACATTTAAAAAAAATTATATATTGAATCATTTATAGCTTTTATTCTAATAAATAAATAAATAAATAAATAAATAATATATTTATGATGTCACGGTTCAACCCGGCGGTTCAACTGGTTGAATCGGTTGACCCTTAACCCGGTAACTTTTCCGGTTCGATGAACGGTCTGATTTTTAAAACAATGATTTCAGCATGCAAAACAGAATATAAAACCTACTCTAAACATGTTAAACATTGCATAAATATTAAAACATCCACCCCTAACTTAACATACATGATTAAAGCCTACATTCTCAACCCAAATAATGCATATAATTAGAAGAAACTATCTCATGTATTCTGCAGAAAAAAACAAACTACTCTAAATAAGCTAGTTCCTAACTATGTTAAACAAAACTCAATCCTAAGCACAATGATGTATTCGACTGTACCTTTAGCCTTCTTTTCCCTTGCTCTTAGCCTTCTTCTCCAAGCTCCAATGGCCTCAAAAATGCAGTTAGGGTTCTAGAGGGGCTGGTTTAGGTGCCAAAGTCTCTCTAATCAAGGTTCCTTCTTTTTCAATTGATTTATAAGTGGTGTATATATAGGAGAGGCCTCTATTTTGATCAATGGATCTCATTCAAACCCTAAGGAGTGATCCAAAGGTCCTAAATGAGTCTTCCCCAGTCCCCAAAGTGGTTCATAGTGCTTCAAACTGACCCAACTCGGCTGTGAGAGTCCCAGATGCTTAAAACTCTAAAAAGATCGAGTTTTGTCAAATCCGGAGAACTAAGCTCGGGTAACCGTCCACCCTAGGACTGTTGGACGTCCACCATGGATGGTTGGCCGTCCCTAGGGGGACGGTCATCGAGCCCCCAGTGCAAATTTGCCCTATATGGGCCTATCTCAGCCAATTTCGACCTGGTTTCGACTTTTCGGGCCCGTTTCAAGTCCAAATTCGATGATTCAAGCGCCAAAACGATCGTGATTTGATTCTCCATGTTTTAAGAAGTGTTTGAAATGAAAATGCATTGATCTCAGTCAAATTTTTTAGGAAAAATCCGACCGATTAGTTGTTTTGGGCCCATTGAGCCTAATTAGGGTTTTGAAATCTGCTAACCAATGGCTCTCGAAATCGTTTCTACTTCTCGAAACAAGTTTTAAAATCATTTAATAAAGTGTTTTAAAGCTTTTGAAGGCTTTGGTTTGTCAGAAAGATCGAATCCCGGCTGCTTTAGGTGAAAACCCTAATCTAAGCTTAAAAGGGCCCTTTGGGCCTTAAGAGCCAAACATGAGCCCAAAGGCTCTATGGACCTTGCCACTGATCAACTTAGCTATAAAACACACCCTAAATATCCATGCCAAATCCTCGAGACCATCCGGGACAAGATTGAAGTCATTCAAAGCTTTTGTGATCCAAATGACAACGCTGCCTTTCAAGTCACAAAAGACCTTATTTCCTATCAAGCTTGGCTCGGAATGCCATGAAATTTACCAGAGACATTCCTAGACTCTCTAAAAAATAAACGACTCAATCCGACCCAAAAACCGACATGCGATAATGACCTCTAACTAACTACACAAAAAGGTACTATAAGCGACTTAGGGTTTTGACACCCTACTCCACTTCAACTCATAGGCAACTATTCATGACCCTTCCCATGGTAAAAAATGGATGTCTACAGAAGCCCCTCGTTGATGTTCATGGCTTTGCCAGTGAATGTCAACGAAACAAAATAACATCCCATTTTTGTCACAACAAAAGAGGGATAATCAAACCAACTACTCACAAACATTGAACCAATCATCATTTTTGGAAGTCGTACACACACTTCAAACGATCTTAGGGGACCTCAGTCCTCTTGGAAATCACACACACATTTCCAATTTTCTCATCTTAGAGGAAATCACACACACATTTCTAATTATCTTATCTTTAGAGGAAATCTCTCACACATTTCCAATCATCTTATCTTTAGAGGAAATCACACACACATTTCCAATCGTTTTATCTTTAGAGGAAATCACACACACATTTCCAATCGTCTTATCTTTAGAGAAAATCGCACACACATTTCCAATCGTCTTATCTATAGAGGAAATCACACACACATTTCCAATTATCTTATCTTTAGAGGAAATCACACACACATTTCCAATCATCTTATCTTTAAAGGAAATCACACACACATTT
>JAESVK010065644.1:22373-33142 GCA_017140935.1 Hamamelis virginiana
CTCCGTCAAAGAATGCTTTCCAGGGTTCCTTATTCACTTCCAGAATCTCTTCGTCGAGGAAATAATACTCAAATTGTTTTTCTATTGACGACGGATATTCTGCTAAAAACTCTGCCACCGCTCTCCCTTTCACTAACTTCTGCACCACATACTGGATGTCGACCTCTGATAGCAACAACAACCATCGGGATGTCCTATAGGATAACACTGGCTTTTCCAACAAGTACTTCAGAGGGTCCATGCGACTAATGAGTTGTACTTGAAAATACAGCATGTAATGGCTAAGTTTTTGGGTAACCCTCACCAATGCCACACATGTCTTCTCTAATGCATTGTATTTAATCTCGTAGTCAGTCATCGTTTTACTCAAATAGTACACCACATTCTCCTTTCGGGATTCTGGTAAATACTGAACTAACATAGCCCCCATCGCAGTTTCGGTGAGTGATAGATAAAGTAGCAATGGCTCACCTTGCCGTGGGAGACTTAATATCAGTGGGTTGCTTAAATATCTATTAATGGTTTCAAAGGCTTCATGGCACGCGTCATTCCATTTCGTGGGCACGTCCTTCTTAAGAAGCTTGAAGATGGGCTCACAAATCATGGTCAATTGTGCTATGAATCGACTGATGAGTTGAATTTTGGCTAAGAACCCTCGAATCTCTTTCTCAGTTTTTGGCGGCTGCATCTCCGTGATGGCTTTAATCTTTCCCGGATCAACTTCTATTCCTTTCTGTGTGATCATAAACCCCAACAACTTCCTTGCGGTTACTCTAAAAGCACACTTTTAAAGATTCAGCCTTAAATTATACTGCTTAATTCTCCGAAAGAACTTACCTAAGTCTTTAAAATGACCTTCTCAGTCTATAGACTTCACAATCATGTCATCCACATACACCTCTACTTCATTGTGAATCATATCATATAACAGGGTGGTTGCCATTCTCTGATAGGTAGAACCGGCGTTCTTTAGGCCAAAGGGCATAACTCGATAACAGAAGGTCCCCCATTGAGTGATGAAGGAAGTTTTCTCCATATCTCGAGGGGCCATCTTTATCTAATTATAACCCGAGAACCCATCCATAAAGGACAATAGTGCATGACCGGTTGTACTATCTACCAGGATATCTATGTGTGGCAACAGGAAATCATCTTTAGGGCACGCCTTGTTCAAATCTCGAAAGTCTACGCACATTTTAACCTTTCCATTTTTCTTAGGCACTGGTACAATATTGGCTAACCACTCGGGGTATTCCATTACTTGGAGAAATCCAGCATTCATCTGTTTAACTACTTCATCCTTGATTTTAAGTGCCCACTCCGACTTCATTCTCCTCAACCTCTGTTTAACCTGCTTAATCCCTGAGTTAGTAGGGATGAAATGCTGTACTATGTTGGTGCCACTCCCTGGCATATCCTTATACGACCATGCAAACACCTCTATGTTCTCTCTCAATAATCCTACTAATTTTTCTTGTTCTTGTGGTGACAAAGTTGCTCCAATATTAATTATCTTAGGCGATTCATCGGATCCTAAATTAATTGATATTAATTCATCCATATTAGGTCAAGCATGTTCCATTTCCCTTCGTTGTTCAAACTCAGGGGGAACATCTTCTCTAGGATCTATATTCACGCCATATATGTCCATTAAAGAAAGAAGAAACAAGCTGCGAATGAAAAGAATGAAGAAAATGAATACTTTATTAATCATGAAAAAGAGATGTAACAATAGCTAAACTATCATTCGCCTCCCAAAAGAGAATGGACGATTTTATTGAAAAGGAAAAACATGAGTCCTATTCTACAATCCTATGGAAAGAAAGCATAGAAATCCTATAAGCTATTATCTGATGGGAGCAATTTTTCCGCGATTGGGTCTTCAACTTGAGGATCATACTTAAGACTCCAATTGGTCAATAGGTGGCATCTTCAATGTAGGCGATCTCTTTGAACATAGCCCCTATGGCTACTTCATCGATATGGTCGGCCCAGTCGAACTCTGTATGCTCTTTGGCCATGATGGTAGTTGGAGAAAGAGCTAGTGGAGTGTTGAAGAAGATTTCAAACCCAAGAACCCTAACTTTCTGATCTTCAAGGTAAATGGACTCGGGGAATCCACAATAAGGAAAATCATCTCCTTCTTTGACAAAAGCCCCATTCTGATGGAGAGATGAAGGTACAGCCTGATAGGCCCGAACAAAGGAGGTTATTCATTGCTTGCAATCGAGATTTAAATTTATAAAGTGAACTCATGCTAGTAACCTCAATTTGTTGAAAATATGGTTTTCGCACGGGTGTCGATCCACTGAGACTAAATGCTAAGTTATGAGAAACTAAAGTGATTTCGATTTTAGTTAAGCGAGCAATCTTTGATTTTGAAGAGTTGGTTTGTTTAAACTAAAGAATGTAAAACAATTAATAAAAAACCTTGGGTTTCGAATCCACTTAACTCGCATCAATTACATTCATAGGTTTGATTAGGGTTTATGTACATTCATAGTAGTAATGATTTAGACTACAAGAATAAAACATCAATAATAATCATGCACATATGAATTAAGCATGGATCATCCCTTGAAGGCATGGACTGTCAAACGAGAATGCACAATCCATCCAAGTAGGGCACGAACCATCTAGCTTCACATATACATATTCGATAAGAGCCATTGTATAACAAATATAATTGCAATCACAGAAAACAATCATATTGAAGGATGAAATCGTTTAAAACCGAATTGCACAAAGGCAATATTCTCAAAGTTATACAATCACCATAAATATATACATAAAACCCAAATACCAACCTACGAATACAATCGAATAAAGAAAAGGTTCATCTATACCCAAGAGAGAAGCTTAGCCGCTCAAAGCTGGGGTATAATGGTCGAAGTTCTTTATCCCTTCCATGGACAAGCCAAAAATCCCAAGAGAATGATGAGAGAGAAGAGAGAGAGTGTAGAGAGAGAGAAGATAGAATAGGTCTAGCCTCCGTCTAGTATAGGTTAAAGCTCCTAAACAAACCTAAAAAGAATGTATTTATAGTGTACAGACACCTACTATAAACAAACTCTCCAAAAACTGCATATAAAAATAGCAGGCACGCTTTACGAGGTGAGCTCTATCGATAGAGGGGATCACTTCTCTATCAATAGACACCCTCTATCGATAGAGGAGAACACTCGTCTATCGATAGAGGGGCCATGACCAATTTGCATAGCTTCTGTCTATCGATAGAAGGGCCATGACCAATTTGCATAGCTTCTGTCTATCGATAGAGGGGATCACTTGTCTATCGATAGACACCCTCTATCGATAGACCATAGATAGACTTTCTATCGATCAGCCCAAATTGCCTCTTTTAGCCTCCATTCTGCTTCCAAATGCTTCCCAAAGTCATCCTAACATCCTTTTGATGATTTTTTCATCCAATTAACTCCGCTTTGAGCTTCATCCGAAAGCAAATGCACAGAACCAACCTCGATCATGCTCAAAATGCCATTTTTATGAAGAATTCCTACAAAACAAGATAAAAACATTAAGCTCGTGATTTATTGTAAGAACCTAGAATTTTAAATAGCTAATTTTGTGCTTAAATGTTAAATTAGTAGATTAATTGTTAATTGGAATGTGTTTATGTATTAATTATTAGCTGATATTGTGATAAATGAACTGTTGTGATTGTATTTTTGAAATGTGTGGGAAGTGTAGATTATTATAGAAGATTGTTTTATTGAAAATGAGGGTGTTTAGAAGTAGAAATAACTTGATTTGTATAAAAGGTTTTGTGAAATTACCAAAAGGTCTTAAACAATTCAAATAAGGACATTTGTGTCCTGATTTCATTTCAAATTAGATAAGTACCCACCATTTCACATTCTTCTATTACCTTCGAGAGAGTTGGAAAAATTGAGAGCTGAGAGTGAGAGAGAGAGAGAACAGTTGGGGACAACCAATTCTTGCCGGATTTTTCATCGGAATTCAGTTTTGAAAGTGTTTAAAGGTGAGTTTATATTTATGTGTTAAGTTTTCTTATTGTAATTTTCGGATTTGAAGAGTTTGGATGCTTGGTTATGAGTTTTGATAATGGGTATAGTGTTTAAATTATGTTTTTGGATTGGGTTCATGATAAAAATGGATTTTTGATTGGAATTTGAAGTTGTTAAAGCTTGAATGGTTTGTAATTTTGAGTTTGTGAGTTTTTGAATTTGGTTCAAAATGAATCTTTGAAATTAATCAATTGTTTTGAGTAATTCTTGTGAATTTTATGTCTTTGAAGCTTGTTTTGATGATTTTGAAGGTTTGGAATTGATGTATAATGATTTGGTAAGTTTTTGAAAAGCTTGATGCTCGTTAATGGCAGTTCTGCAGGTGCTTAGTCGACTAATACATAGTGCCTAGTCGACTGATGATGTTAAATCGTGTTTCAGGGTTGCTGGTAGTACATTAGTCGACTAATGATTATGTGCCTAGTCGACTAACCGAGTGTTGGTCGACTACGTCTAGTCGACTAACCGAAAATCAGCTCTCAGGAATTTTTCACACCTTGCAACTTCTAGTCGACTAACATGATTGACCTAGTCGACTAACAAGTCCTAGTCGACTAACAAACCCCTGTCTAGTCAACTAAGGCAGTCCAAGTTTGAATATTTCATATTTTTGTTCAAATTTCTTCATTTGTTATTCTTGTTGAGTAATCTTTATATGCATAGAAGCTTGTGAGACTTAATTGGTGCATAGTTAAAGCACTACTAGAAAAACTATCAAAGACGACACATTTTTTTGGACATACCACGACACTTTGGACAAGTGTCGTTGAAGTGACCATAATACGACACTTTTTAGAAATGTGTCGTGAATAGTAATAATTTTACGACACTTTTAACAAATGTCATGAATACAAGGTTTATAACAACACTTTTACACAAGTGTCATGAATACAAGATTGATAACGACACTTTTAAAAGTGTCGTGAAGTCAAGGTTTATAACGACACTTGTAAAAGTGTCGTGCAAATTAATGTATTTGGCGTCATCTTTTATTAACCCCATACGACACCGTTTCTCTTATGGCTGAACACTCCCACCCTATTAATTTTTTTTTTCACTCCCACCCCATTCATTCATCACTCCCGCCCACTCTCTCTCTCTTTAGCTCTCCAGCTAGCCCTCTCTGTTCGCGAAGAGGCGAAACCTTAACCTTCAATTATCCCTTAGCTTTTTCTCTCTGCATTCCATCTCACACCCACCCTCTCTTTCTCTCCGTTCGCGAAGGGGAGAAACCCTAACCCTCAATCACAGATCCAACGGTCAGTTGACCTTAATTATCCATTATAACAAAAATTGCTACCGGCAGTAAAAAATTGGCCGTACGTCGGCAATAATAACCTATTACTGGCAGCAAGGAATTAGCTATCGGCAATAATAACACTTTCCCAGCACCAAATGATTGGTTGTGGGCAATAACGTACAGTCTTTTACCGGTGCATAATGGAGAGTGGCGTCGGTAATACCTTACACAAAATTGCGTAACATGACCTCTATGCATAAAAGATTTTGAAAAACCGATCCTTGGATTAGATGAAGTGCTCATTAGTTTTATGTTCGCCAAAAATCATAATGATCCAACGATTGGTTTTTTTTTAAAAAAAAAAAATTTGAAAAAACTGATAATATTTTAAAGAGCAAAAAAATTCACAACTTCTCATTATAGCATGTTCGCCAAATGGTTCGAACATTGAACTTTGTGTAAAAATGTTTTACCTATTGCATTATACCACTAGTCCAATCTTTTGTTAGTGTTAAGTATTAAAAAAAATTAAATTTAAAGTATCTCAATTTTCTATACTTATATTAAACATAAATATATTTAAAACAATACATTTATAAAATTAAACGCTCTAAGTTGGTTTGTAAAATCTAATGTGAGAGTTTTATTTTGAGAAACTCACCGTTGGATTAAATGTTCATCTCATACATATTATGTCTACCAAAATATCAAGTTGATCGGAGATTAATAATTACTTCATCAATAACTGTGAAAAATTGTAATTTTCTGTTGACCAGAATGGATCGAATGACTAATAGTGTCCACTTAGCTTGAATTTTGGTAGACTTGATATTTATAAGTAGAATATTTAATCTAACGGTGAGTTTCTCAAAATACAATTTTCAGATTGAGATTTTTCAAACCACTTATAAAACTATTGGTAAGGTGACATGTGTAGTGACAACTACAAAATAAATTTTAAAAAACTGACCGTTGGATTAGATACACTTCATATGAATTTCGTGCTCGCCAAAAATCATAGTGATCCAATGGTCAATTTATGTGAAATGTCAATGTGAAAATTTGTGACTTTTGTTAATCAAAATATCACCATTTTTTTCTGTTGATTTTTTTCAAAAATTGACCGTTGGATCACTATGATTTTTGGCGAGCATGAAATTCATAAAAAATATATCCAATCCAATGGTCAGTTTTTTAAAATATGTTATATAATTTTTCAAATATATATTTAAAATACTATAATAACATTAAAAATTTTGAATTAAACACCCTAAACGCAGTCGTTTGGGTGTTGGCGCTTAATGTGATAACCCAAAAATTTGAAAATGCATAATTTTAGAATTTTATATAAAGTTGGGGGAGATTTCATAAATTTAACAAAATGTGATTTAAAATATATATATATATGAACAATTTAGTAAATGCCAGCCGTGTCCCTCATTGATTTAAAAACCCACTTTACCTTTCATTCTCCATTTTTACAAAAGCTAAAAGATAGAGAGAGACAGAGCCGAGAGAGAGAAGTCGGGTGAAGGGGGAGCTGCGGCCACCAAACCCTTGCCGGAATCTCCATCGAACTTCTTGTTATTGCCGGTTAAAGGTAAGTCAAGCCTTCTTTCTTCCTTTTTCTCCTCTTTTCTTTGTCATTCTCGGAAGTTTTCCATGGCTGTGATGTTGTGAGCAAGTTGGGTTCATCACGCATGTTGGATTCTTGGGTGTTTATATATATATATATTGGATAAGATGGATTTTAGATGTTGTTTTGTGAGATGATTCAAATCTGAGCTTGGGTTATTTGGGTTTCTAGGGTTTGGGTTTTGAACCTTGACATATTATTTTCCAAAGTTCATCTATTTCATGTTTTGAAGTCACATATAACTAGATTTGTGCTAAAAATGAGTTTTGGTAAATCAAAACAAGTTTGAAAGCTTTCATGTGGGTTCGGTGATGATGTTTGGGTTTATGGGTTTGAGCATGTCTACGGTGGGTTTGTTTACTTGTGTTTTGATGATTCATTTGATGATTCATTTTAAGTTTGGTAGCTAGATCAATGTTACTTTAGGTCTGAATGTGATGAACCAGCTGTTTGGATAATTTATTTTTGAATTTTGAGGGGCTGTGTTGAAGGATTTGTGAGCAGCAGCCATGGCTGCTCAAATAAAGCTTTGATTTTGATTTTGAATGAATTTGTTCATGGTTTAGAAATGAGATTTGAAGGACCCAAACTGTTATACTTTTTTTTTGAGTTTCACAAATTTTAATCTTTTTATTTGATGAATTTAAAAGTGATTTCTGAAAACAGAGTGTTCTGTACGTACACTTTTGGCACTGTTAGAAGCATATTTGGGCTAAACTTTCTTCATAAAAGTTGTAGGTATTTGAATTAGCTTTTCAACAAATCTGGCCTTACCTCATTTGGAATTTTCTACAAATAGTTATGCCCATTTTACCGAAAACTGTTTTTCAGTGGAAATATTCTCGCCCAACCCCAATAGGTTACTGAAATTGATGATTTTGGCCTTGAAAATGTTGGATTTGGATTTTGGCTATTAAAGATGAATTGTAGATCTTCGAGTCGTCTTTTCAGAACACTAAAGTTCATTAATTTCCTATAACTGAGCTAGGATATCTGGTTTAAATTGTAAAACTGTTTTGGAAGGACCTAATTTTCAACCCAAATAACAAAAAATTTGTTATATTTTTTATGTGCTTGTTTAGCCTGTAATTGAATTGTTATTCTTCTATTAAGATGAACAAATATAAGTTATTCTCTGTTGAAAATTGTATGTGTAAGTTTGCGAGTCTAGGCAATTAGATTACTATCAATCTGAGTTCTAACTGAATTTAACTTATTGTATGTTGAAAATTGTATTTGCCTAGTTGAAATTGATAACTCAATTTAAATGACAGAGGAATAGACTTTTGAAATTGTTGGAATCTGTTAATGGACTATCAATGTTTTTTATCTAATTTCAGGCTAGCCTTGTCGCAACCTTTATATCTAAATCATATATCTATTTCTTCTTTATTTCTAAATCATATATCTATTTGTTTGAGAGATTCAAGGTCCTGCTGTTGTTTTTATTACAGAATTATAATAAATAATTGAGAAGTTAATATTGATAGTTTTGTGTGGATGAGTGTAAGGCGGCCTTCCTTGGCTTCTTGTTTACTTTCAACAGAATCTGTGAAATGTTGCTGCTCTCTTTTCACTTCCATGATTCAATGTCAGTAAACAATTACATAAGTTAATGGACTTTTCTTTTTGCTTTACATGGAATTTTCTTTTTCCTTTTCTTATCTTCTGTGAAATAAATAGAGAGTTTGTACATTAAAGGATGAAACATAAAACCTTAGGCACTTAAGTCTAACCAGTTTTGATTTCACTATAGATAGGTAAGTCCATTTTTAACTTGTCATATTTCTTAATGTATCAAGAACTCATAGTATAAATTTTTGATTGGGAATCTGGTCCATTCATCACCAAACATAAAGAAAGAAGTTCTTCTTGCTGGAGCTTTACAACCTATTATACAACCTGTTAGGTAATCCAGAATTTTGCAAACTTTTAATCTTGCATTGTTCACTTCTGCTTTGCAGGTTTCATTCTACTTTAGTTATTTATTTTTATTTGTAATTGTATGCCACAAGTTGTCTAGAGAATGCAATATTCAAGTTCCTGTTTTAGTGTTTTTCAGTTTTATATTTTTAATCCATTATGTTAATGCTTATTTTTTCTCCCTAAGTTTATTACTTTGCTGGCAGTTCCTGCTGTTCGGAGAGCCAAAGGGAAGCAGCTTTGTTACTTGGGCAATTTGCTGTAGCTTATTCAGATTACAAGGTGGATTGAAATATTGCATGTTTGTTAAATTTGGCTATTCTAATGACTTATACACTGCTTCTGTCTTGCCAATCCTCCTTTACTGTCATGTATATTCCATTTTTTTTGTTGATTTGTGTGTCTTATTAATGCTAGAAAGATGAGGTTTGTGCAGGTGCACATTGTTCAGAGTGGTGCTGTCCGACCATTAATCGAGTTACTTCAGTCTCCAGATTTGCAGCTTAGGGAGATGTCAGCTTTTGCACTTGGCAGGTTATTAGTTTTTGGCCCTATTATGCCTTGCTGAAACCAGATATATGCAGATGGTGGTGGGATATGGCTCTTGCTATCATAGTATTGACACAGTGCTTCTCTATTGGAAGTGGTACTATGTCTAATGAATTTTTCTTATGTTGATCAAATACTCTCTTGGAATCTCTTTCTGTTAGCAATATCTTGTCTTTCTGGTTTGCAATTCCATGCGTTTAGCATTTAGTTTATTGTATCCTGTTCTGCTGAGGCAGCCATTTTCCAGATTTGTAAAGTTGTAGATAAAGAGGGAGATCGGCACATTGAAGCTCCTCAAACATCCAAACATGGTCAGATTGCACGAGGTATATCTTTTAATCAATTATTACTGTGTGTTTTTACATATATATATTTGCATCTTACAATCTTGACATTGAAACAAAAACCATCTGAAGATTGCAATTAGAACAAACTTAAATTGGGTCAGCAATGTGTTTTGATATTCTGTTTTAGTAATAGGTAAAAACGTAAAAATATTAGATAGCTCCTAGTGAGGGAGGGAAACTTATGTTTTGGCAATGTGTTTTGAGAAAATCTATTTTTGGCATTTTTATAAATGCTGGTCTGGTTTGACCACTAATTAATTACAGTTGTGGGGAGAAAAAAATCATCCCTTTAGTATCCAAAACATTATAAGCAAATTTAATGGGAAAAATTGCCATTGGAAGTATGGGCTCAAATGGAAGAAACCATTACGAGAGTGAATGCCGGGGGGTAAGAGTGCTCAACATTTAGCTTTAAATTCAAGTCTTGGTCCATAATTTCTTTTGACTTTGAGACCAACTTCCACAATTTTTGATGGGTTGAGGAATAACTTTTGTAAAGGGGTTTCCTCTAGCCCACCAATCATCCCTTAAAGAGAAGTTAGCACCATCACCAACCCTTTATTTGATGCCTCTTTGAAGAAAGAGGTTTGGTTCTTAGAATACCCTTTCAATTATGAAGACCCCCCTGCTAATGAGATCTCTAAATTACATTAAATTATGAAGATTTAAGCACTTTGGTCCATATAGGTTCATTTTATTTCTTTAGTCTCCAACCAAGTTTTGAGAGCATGACTAAGTTGTTTTCATTCGTTTTCCAAATGCCCAGACCTTAAAAAAAAAACTTTATAAATCGTGTTTCAACTGACAAGACAACCTTTTATTTTCATACCCAACCTCACCTCAAAGCAAGTTTATATTAATTCTGTGAATAATATAGTAGTTATTCTTGGAAGTACATTCTAGACTTAGGAAACTGAATTTCCATTTTGTCAAAACATTTTGAAATATATATAGCTTTTGTTTTGGCTTATCATTTACTCTCTCCATATATACTTTTATATTTTACATTATCAACACAGGTACAA
>JAESVK010065644.1:33152-47369 GCA_017140935.1 Hamamelis virginiana
AACATGCACTTTGGATTACACCATATTTTGCAATTCTCTTTTATGCATGTGTAATGATGGTATGGGATGTTAGGAAATATAATTTTATATGTGAATACAAGTCACTGCAAGAGGAGACAAAATAACATGTGTAAAAAAAAAAAAATTATGGACTAATTTAACGACACTTATAAACTGTCATTGTATGTCTAAAGTTTTACGATACTTTTAAAAGTGTCGTTCTAAGACAGTTTATAATGACATTTCATAAAATGTCGTTCTAATATAACGATGCTTTTTAAGTGTCGTGCAAGTATGATCTGTTACGACACTTCATAAAGTGTCGTGATAATATAAATTGTTAACGACACTTTTTAAGTGTCGTGTAAGGGTGAAGTTTTACGACACTTCAAAAAGTGTAGTAAAACTTTTCACGACAGTGCAATGGACGACACTTCCCAAAGTGTCGTGAACATGATATAACGACACTTTTTGAGTGTCGTGAATGAAGGTTTTTCTAGTAGTGAAGGTATAATGTTATTAGTTTTTATAAAGTGAGTTATTAATGTTTAATTATGCACAATTGTTGTTGTTCATTATTAATGCCTCTTATTTGTGATTGATAGGTGACTCACAGAGCTAGTCCCGTCTCCAATAATTTGTATTTAGTTCAACAATACAGGTAGAGAAACTTACGATTCTTGTTATAAACGATTATGCTTGTATGCTTGTGATAAGATGGAATTGAATTGAAAGGCTTATGTATTATGATTTCATTATTGGATGAAGTTTATTGTTATGAAAAGCATTGCATTATTGATTAAAGTTTTGCAATCATGATAGAACCTGGACTTTGGGGCAGTACTGGCTTTTGAATTATGGAAAAATGGAGAAATAAGTTGAAAAGTGATGAAATGTGATCAAAGGATTGTTATGTGATTTGTCAAAGGATTGTTATATGATTTGTTTCAAGGATTGTTTGAAAAACAGTACTTGCCTAGGTGGAAGCGAAAGGGGCTATATCGTGGTCGTCTAGGCTGAAGAGATGTTGTAAGGCCTAAGACTGGATCTTTCTATAGCGCTTCTTTGCTCACCTATTGGTTGTTGAACCACCTCGAGGAACTTAGAATGAACATGAAAGTTATTTTACTTTGCATTGTATTATGTTGTGAATTGAAAGTGGATTGTGATTGTGCTAAGTTTATACTGTATAGTAATTATAATGAGGTTGTACGTTTTCCTACTGAGCTTCGTCTGTTAGCTCACCCTTGCTTAATTGCAATCCCCCAGGTGAACGTGTTGAACCTAGCTGCATGGAGACAGGATTTGGGGGCACATGTTAAACATTTTGAGGAATGTCTGTACATTCTAATTACACAATCCTTGTATCTCTTTTACATTTACACTTGTAAAGGTTGTATAGTTAAGTTTTATTTTGTTTATCCTACAAGCCAGGGTTGTTAGCTTATTTTGTTTTCTTCTAATCGATATGGGCATTTGTATGACATGGCATATACACACCTTTGTGGGTTTCTTTTGAGTTTATTAATATAATTCAAATCGTTTCATCTCATTCTTGGTCTATTCCGATATAATGCATAATATCGTCATAGAACAGGTTTGGGACGTCACATTTATGGCTATCAAATAACAAAGTTCAAGCATAATCCATCAAAATATAGTCAAAAAGACTCAATAAATGCATTGATTGCAGAGCAATCACACCCTCCAACTTAAACTTTGCTAGTCCCTAGCAAACCACTGAATCTAAAACACTACTAAAACAAAGAAAAACTAACCACCAAAGAAAACAGAACTAAATAAAAGCCACTTTCACATGGAATCACGATTGCATTTAGCGTATGCAACAAGCCTTTAAACTCCTAGGTTCCCTCTAGTGGACGAGTTATAGTCTCGTGAGGGTTTATAGAAATGACACCCACAAACATGCAAATTTCAGCTCATTCCCCTTATTCACAAAGATCAAGAAAAACATATTTCAACACAATGAGCATGCTAAGCAATCTAACTAGTCATAAATCATGCAATGCATTGAACTAACATCGTATAAGTGAAATCCTTGTGTAGTGAAGTGGAATCACGCAATCATATTCTAAACCATCAAATGTCCATGCTTAAATGACTGAGAAGGATAGACAGAAAAAAATGAAGAGAATGAAAACTGAGAAATACAACACAAAGGATAAGAAAACAACGAAAAATAACAACACTATGGAAGATAAGTTTAGGAAGAATGGTGAATGAGAATGAAACTACACACATATACATAAAAGATGGTAAAGTTGCAACAAAATCAAACAAAAGTAATTCATGGAATCAAATAGGACTTTATGTACTCAATAATGCATTTTGGTTCAATGATGGAAAACAAAAACATGTGATGGTTTAAAACATAGTTGAGGTTCTCTACCCAACCATTACAACACAAATCCTAAATTAAAACAAGACAAGTCACATAAAAACTACTCAAAACTACACAACCGACTCAAAACACACAACCCAACCCTCCAAGACTAAAAACAATGTATCATGCTCTTTAGCAGTATTACTGAGTTCAAAGAAGATTGGAATATAAAGGTTTCTTGGGTTTTTATTTTTGTTGCATCATTCACTTTTGATCTTTCTTTTTCTTACACACCCTCCAACTTGAACTTTGCTTTATATTTTCAGCTTTGAGAGGGGTAATACACAAGCAAACCCTTTTTTTTATTTCTTCTTTTCCTTTTTTTTTTTCGAAGATGCATTATTCAACCCTTTTTATCACCAATATTAACAATTCCAATTTCTTTACAAAAAAAAAAATGCTCAATACTGAGACATGGCACATAAAACATCAAAACACAAAAACAAGACTCAAAGACTCGAAAACGACTCCCCAACCAAGAATTGATTCACCTAACCTCTACCCTTAGGCTCCTGGCCAAGAAAATGAAACTTGAAGGCTCAAACCAGGTGCGAATGGCAATTTAATATGAAAGAATTTTTAAGTTCAAATAACAAAAATGGCCTATAATCCTTTTCCATGACTCACAAATGTTTAAATAATGCGCATCAAAACTATCCATCATGCAAATGCTAAACTAACATAAAAAATGGATGTGGAATGAATAGATAAGAAACAAAAAGAAGATAAAAACAGAATTTTTATATGGAGACACAAGATAAAGAATATGGAGACAAAAGGTGAAGAATGATACAAGAATAGACAAATTTAAGCAAGGCACTCTTTGGTTCAGAAAATATCATGAATGACTCGTGCATGTGCAATTCAAAAATTCACCTACACATATGCATAAGCTCAAAACAAACCATAACTTAGAGATTTGTAGACTTATAAAAGCATACACATATTGAAACAAGTTCAAAAATCACTAAGTGCTTAAGGGAATGACTGAAATTTTTTCAAAAATTTTCCACAAGTTTATTTATTCCTCCCCTCAACTTAAATCATGCATTGTCCTCAATGTATGTAAATCACAATAAAGCATAACAGACAAAATGCAAAAGAGAAAGGAATACATAAACCCATACCATACCACCGAAGGCAAACCTGAATCTTCTCCTTCGCTCTCCTCCCAAAAACAAGTTTCCGTTTTACTGCTTTAGCCAGTAAAAGCTCCAATTTAAACATAAGAAACTTATTTAAGACAGTAGAAACAAGAATACAAGGTGTTGGGAAAACCTTATCAAACTTTAAAAAATATCTCTCAAAATCTTATCAATTTAAACATAAGAAACTTACCTTTAGGCTTCCAAGGTAGGATGCCTAGAAAGGGTGTGGACTTACAAACCTTATCAAACTCTAAAAAATAACGATCCACATCATCACAAGGAGGAATGCATGCATCAAAAGGATCTAATGGTGGAATGTATTGCAATGCCTCTTCAATCTCATTCCCTAGTTCTTCAACAAAAGAACACTCTTCAAAGTGATGAGGGTGTGGAGAAGCATGGTACATTTGAAGCTTAGCCTTCAAGTTACCAAATGAGACTTTCATGATACCCTCCCTACAAAATAAAACAGCATTCGCAGTAACTAGAAAGGTCTTCCTAAGATCACAGGGATTTGTGCCTTAGAACTATGCACAAGTTCCATGTCAAGAACGATAAAATCAGTAGGGAATACAAATGACTCTACCTTGATAAGAATATCTCTCAAAATCCCCCTAGGTACTTT
The DNA here is from genome assembly GCA_017140935.1 of Hamamelis virginiana. NCBI lineage: Eukaryota > Viridiplantae > Streptophyta > Magnoliopsida > Saxifragales > Hamamelidaceae > Hamamelis > Hamamelis virginiana. The sequence goes on from JAESVK010065644.1 coordinate 37,330, forward strand.
GGTCGACCTATCCGCAAACTGAAGCACAGTAGAGCTAGGTTGAAGCTCTCCTAGTTGCATCTTCTTATACACAGAGTATGGAAGGATATTCACACTCACCCCAAAATCAACTAAGGCCCTATCTATGAAATGACTTCCTAAGAAGCATGGAATAGTAGGCGTACCAGGGTCCTTATTTTTAAGGGGAAGGTGATGTTGCACTACCGCACTAGCCACTTCAGAGAGGATTATAAACTTAGTCAAATATGAGCGCTCCTTGCGCTGTTGAGTGCACAAGTCCTTTAGGAATTTGGCATAGAACAGGATTTGCTTAATCGCATCTAAGAGTGGTAAATTGATATGCACGTGTTTGAACACCTCTAAAATCTCACTCAAAGATGCTCCCTTTTTCTTCCCTTTAATAGGCGCAACCAACGCCGAAGGGAATGGAGCCTTAGGCACATAAGATGCCACAGGATCATCAGAATTAGAGGGAAAGTTATCCCTCGTAGGCTCACGAATCTCTTTCTTCCTTTTCTCATGCTTAAGCTCCACTGACTCACTAGGTTTTACCACCTCAGGGACTCTAGACTCAACCCTCACCTCACTTTCACTAGATTTCTCTCCAACCCCGTTGTCAACTACCCTACCACTCCTCAATGTGGTAATAGCATTCACATCATCAAAAAATTGAGAGTCCTGTAAGGAAGAACTCTTAGCCATATTCACTCCTTTGGGGTTATTCACGGGTTGACTAGGAAGTCTACCCTCATCTCAACGACTAAGAGAAGCCGCGATTTGCCCCACTTGCTGTTCTAACTTAGCAATCGATTGAGAATGAGAATGAAGGAGTTGGCGATCCTCCTCTATATTCTTTAAAGCATTGAGAACTGTGGTCTCAAAGTCAGAAATCCTTTGGGGTTGCTGAGGTTGGGGTGGAGGGACACTTTGGTTTTGGTACTGAGGTTGAATGAACTGATTTCCTGACCCTGGAAAGGGTTGAGACCACCGCAAGTTAGGGTGACTCTTCCAACCCGGATTGAAAGTATTCGAGTACGAGTCATTCCTAGGGTTAGAAAACCATTGGGCTGCATTGACTTGCTCTTGCACAAACTCAGGATACTGATTAGCCATGGGACGAGAGAAAGTGTTATGACTCAAATCTGCACAAATCCCACAGACATCACTAACAGGGCAAGGAGGTTTCCTAGATGACTGACCTTGAGCGGCAAGCAATTGATCCAATTTATTGGATAACGCTGCCACTTGGTTCATAACAGTGGTACTCTCAACCTCGTAGACACCCCCCTTCTTAGGCAAATTAGAGGACGTAGACGTACCTCTATCGTTTTTACTCATTACTGCCATGTGTAGAGAATCCTCACTGAGAATCTCATACATCTCCCGGGGCTCATCATCACTCTTCCTAAGAATGGCACCCCCACTTGCAGAATTGACTAGACTCTTATCATTCATACACAACCCCTGAAAGAAGGATTGGACAATTTGCCAGTTAGGAATGTCATGGTGGGGACACACCCTAAGAAGCTCCTTCATCTGCTCCCAAGCCTCATGAAAAAGTTCCCCCTCTTTCTGGACAAAATGAGTAATAGCATACTGCATTTGAGCGGTGCGACCTATGGAGTAGAACCTAGTTAGGAAGAGTTTTTGAAGCTCCTCCCATGTAGTGACAGGCTCGGGGGTCCTAAGAGCATTTATCCAGGTTTTTGCCCTATCCCGCAGAGAATATGAGAACAACAAGAGTTTCAAGGCATTAGCAGAGAGACCTTGAATCCTTACCGTAGAACAGACTCCTAAGAACTCAGTTAAATGGTCATATAGATTCTCCCTATCCAACCCATAAAAGTTCAGTAGCATTTGAAGACAAGCATGCTGAATCTCATACTGGACATTCTCTATATTAGGAATCTGAATACACGAAGTTGGAGTAAAAGCACCTGGCATAAAATGGTCCCTTAAAAGCCTAGGTACTTGCTGAGTTTGCGGTGTAGCCGCAGCTGCTCTAGTAGGATTATCGACCATATCTCCCATCCCAGACACAGACTCTGACACGATATTGTTACGAAGAGAAGCCCTAAAAGCTCTCAGAGTACTTTCTAATTCAGGGTCAAAGGGTCTTAAGTCAAGAGACTAGGAACGCCGACCATGCATACAAAGCACACCCTCCAACTAGATGATATGCAATGCAAAAAAAATAAAATATAAAATAAAATATTAAAAAAAATAAAAAGAAAAAGAAACGAAAAGAATAAAACTAAGGTAAGAAAATACTCTCCTCGATCCCGGTTGCTAGTCTTTATGCGGTCCTATCCAAAACTTTGGCACCAGGGCAATAAAATTTTTTTTAGCAATTGACCTTGTGGCCTTTGGGAGTAAAAATCTAATTAGAAACCTGCAAAACACACAACCTTGAAAGAAGAAGTGAAGAAGAGTAGCAAAAAGGAAAGAAAGTCCTAAAAAGATAAAAGAAAAGAAAAGAAAAGGAAATCCTAAAATTACAACTAAAACTGAAATCACTACAATTTCTATAACCGTGCTAAAGTCCCCGGCAATGGCGCCAAAATTTGATTGGCCCAAACAAGGGAGGTTATTCCTTGCTTGCAATCAAGATTTAAATTTATAAATTGAACTCGTGCTAGTAACCTCAATTCGTTGAAAATATGGTTTTCGCACGGGTGTCGATCCACGGGGACTAAAGGCTAAGTTATGAGAAACTAAAGTGAGTTCGATTTTAGTTAAGCGAGCAATATTTGATTTTGAAGAGTTGGTTTCTTTAAACTAAAGAATGTAAAACAATTAATAAAAATCCTTAGGTTTCGAATCCACTTAACTCGCATCAATTGCATTCATAGGTTTGATTAGGGTTTATGTACATTCATAGTAGTAATGATCCAGACTACAAGAATAAACCATCAATAATAATCATGCACATATGAATTAAGCATGGATCATCCCTTTAAGGCATGGACTGTCAAACGAAAATGCATAATCCATCCAAGTAGGGCATAAACCATCTAGCTTCACATATACATATTCGATATGAGCCGTTGTATAACAAATATAATTGCAATCACAAAAAACAATCATATTGAAGGATGAAATCGTTTAAAACCGAATTGCACAAAGGCAATATTCTCAAAGTTATACAATCACCATAAATATATACATAAAACCCAAATACCAACCTACGAATACAATTGAATAAAGAAAAGCTTCATCTATACCCAAGAGAGAAGCTTAGCTGCTCATAGCTGGGGTAGAATCGCCAGAGTTCTTCATCCCTTCCATAGACAAGCCAAAAATCCCAAGAGAATGATAAGAGAGAAGAGAGAAAGTGTAGAGAGAGAAGATAAAATAGGTCTAGCCTCCATCTAGTCTAGGTTAAAGCTCCTAAACAAACCTAAAAAGAATGTATTTATAGTGTACAGACACCTACTATAAACAAACTCTCCAAGAACTGCAAAAAAAAAAAAAAGCAAATAAAAATTGCAGGCACGCTTTATGAGGTGAGCTCTATCGATAGAGGGGATCACTTGTCTATCGATAGACACCTTCTATCGATAGAGGAAAACACTTGTCTATCGATAGAGGGGTCATGACCAATTTGCATAGCTTCTGTCTATCGATAAAGGGGATCACTTGTCTATCGATAGACACCCTCTATCGATAGACCATAGATAGACTTTCTATCGATCAGCCCAAATTGCCTCTTTTAGCCTCCATTCTGCTTCCCAAAGCTTCCCAAAGCCATCCTAACATCCTTTTGATGAGTTTTCCATCCAATTGACTCCGTTTTGAGCTTTATTCGAAAGCAAATGCACTAGAACCAACCTCGATCATGCTCAAAATGCCATTTTTATGAAGAATTCCTACAAAACAAGATAAAAACATTAAACTCGTGATTTATGGCTATCATTAAATAACAAAGTTCAGGCATAATCCATCTAAATATAGTAAAAAAAGACTCAATAAATGCATTGATTATGTAGACATCCATTTTTTACCATGGGAAGGGTCATTAATGGTTGCCTGTGATTAGAGGTGAAATAGGGAGTTAAAACCCTAAGTTGCCAGTTTTACCCTTGTTAGTCGTTAAATAGAGGTCATTATCGCATGTAGGTTTTTAGGTCAGGTTGAGTCGGTTCCTCTTGCATTTAGTTTTTATAGAGTCTAGGAACATCGCTGCAAAATTTCATGGCATTCTGAGCCAAGCTTGATAGAAAATAAGGCGTTTTGTGACTTGAAGGGCAGTACTGTCCTTTGAATCACAAAAGCTCTAAATGATTGTCAATCTTGTCTCGAATGGTCTCGAAGCTTTGGCATAGATATTTAGAGTGTTTTTGGTAGCTAATTTGATCAGTGGCAAGGTATGTTGAGCCTTCTGGCTCATGTTTGGCTCTTGAGGCTCAAAAGGCCCTTTCAAGCTCAAATTAAGGTTTCGACCGAAAATGACCGGGATTCTATCTTTTTATCAAACCAAAGCCTTCAAAGGCTTCAAAACACTTTCTTAAAATGTTTTAAAACTTGTTTCGAGAAGAAGAAATGATTTCGAGAGCAATCAGTTAGCAGATTTCAAAACCCTAATTTGGGCCTGGCAGGCCCTAAACAGCTAATCGGTTGACTTTTCCTTAAAAATTTGACTTTGGTCAATGCCTTTTCACTTCAAACACTTCTTAAAGCATGGAGAATCAAATCAAGATCGTTTTGGCTCTTGAATCGTCGAATTTGGACTTAAAACGGGCCCAAAAAGCAAAAAAAAAAAACAGAAACCGGGTCGAAATGGGCTGAGACAGGCCCATATAGGGCAAAATTGGGCTCAAGGCTTAATGACCATCCACCAAGGGATGGCCAACAGTCCTAGAGGGACGGCCAACCGTCCCAAGGTGGATGGTCACCTGAGCCTTTGCCCAATAGCTGCTATTTTTCAGTCTTTTTTCCATTTGGGACTCTTCCAAGGGTTGCCATGTGTCTAGCTCGGCCTTGAGGACTTTGGGATGAGTTTAAAGACCTTGGAAGGCTGGTTTGTGGCCCTTGGATCATTCCTAAGAGATTTAAACTCAACTATTGATCAATTCCAAGCTTCCCTATAAATAGAAAGCTCTGAAATCAGTTTGAAGACACACAAAGAGTCATAGAAAACTCATAAGGCATTTAAAGAGCCAAATTGGTAGAGTAAGGCCTCAAGGAATTACACCAACCCCCTAAGAAACTTTATTTGCATCTTTGAAGTCCTTGGAGTCCTTGGAGTTTGAAGAAGAAGCTAAGAGCAAGGAAGGAGGAAGCACAAAAGGTTAGTATAATTGTGAAGTTTGTTTTAATTCTTTTGCATTCTTCTTCTTCTTTTTCTTCTTCATTCTTCTTCTATGCCATATTAGGGATGGGTACCTAAGTTGGGTATTCAAAGGTTAGGATTAGTTGCATATAGGTTAGCATGTAGATTTTCTGCATTTATGTTTTTTATTTAAGTATAATTAGTTTGTTTTAAGTATGTTAAATTAGTGTAGGTCAATAGGAACATGTTTAGGTTTGTTTATATCATTTATATTCGTGTTTAATACTTGAAATATCATATGAAATGTGTTCGAGGGAGCAAACTAAGGTAAGTCCCTTCCCTTATGTTTAAACTTGGTGTTTTCAAACATAATGCATGATATATCATATTAGGTTGCATATTAGGACATTTACACCTCTTTTATTTATTTTATTTTTGGGTTTTAAATCCACTTCTTGGTTACATATAAATCTGTCCAAGGTTTAAAGTAACCTTAAAATGGATTAAAAAATCATTTTTAAGATCCAAACTAACTTAGAAACATGCCTAGGTTCACATAGATAACTTAGATTGCATTTAGGACATTTTTCATACATTATTTATATTCTCCATTGCATATTTAGTGTGTTTTCTATAAATTCCAGCCTGGATAATGTTAGTATATTAGGTATTTAGACTAACTTAGGACTAGATAGAGACCATAGGATAAGGGGGTTACTTGACCCCACTTAGGACTGTCTTTTGTTGTAAGAATTGCAATAGTAATCGAGTTCTACCTAATCTAGGAGTCTTCTTCGAGAAAAACTCTAAAAGCAAGTGATTTTGAAAGTGGTTTAATTGGAATGAAATTCCATCTTTTATACAAAAAAGTATTTTGATCAAATTCAAACTCTCGAAGTTAGAGTCCTAAATAAGATAGAGTCCTTTCAACTATGTGGTTTATTACAATAGGAGAGTCCTAGGTAATCGAACTACGTGGACTTTGATTCTTATCAAGAGATTGGTAAGGTATGTAGGAAGTCAATAGGGCACATGTCCAATCTTAGGATGATTTTTGTCTCCTAAGGTCTTTTAGGATTTTTTATTCTTTTATTTTATTATTATTATCTATTATCTAGTGTTATATACACTACTTTTTTTGGTTAATTAGATATGATAGGGTTGTTTTTATGAGATTTTGATAAAACCCAAACTTAATTAGGAGACCTTTAATTAGGGCGAGGTGGGTGCCTACAAGAAGTTCCTTGGAACCTTCCCACTTCGTAACCTAGCCCCCGAATCCAACTTTGATTCAAAGACCATGCTTTTCCAAAATATGGGGTCAATGTTTTATTGAAAATAAAACTCTTTTTTTGGTTTTCTTGTTCCCTAAAAATAAGGTGGCGACTCCCAGTTTTTTACAAACTCTTATCCTTTTTCAAAACCCAATCTTGAGTGGATAATAGAGAAGGATAAATGTGGATAATAGAGAAGGATAAATCGAGACAGATAATGAGTAATCCATAATCCACAATGATTCCAAAAAAGTGAAATGGCCTCCCGATCTGGGTTAGCTAGTTCACAGATTGCAGAGCAATCACAGCCCCAATTGGGTGGATCCAAGGTCTGCCAAGTAGAAGGTTGAAGCAAGCATGCACATCTAGTATTTGGAAATCGACTTGGAATTCTATAGGCCCAATGACCAGAGGTAAGGTGACCATGCCGATCACTTCCCTTCGAGTGTTATTATTCGCTCTCACAGTTTGCCCTGACGGCGTGAATTCTGATGGTTTGATGCCTAAGGAAGTGGCAGTACTGAGATGACACACATTCAAAGCCAACCCATTATCTATCAAGACTGTAGGAATCCTTTTGCCCATGGTATCTACTGTGACATACAAGGCTTGTAAATGATGGGGTCCCTTCTTCAGATAGTTTGACTCTGCGAATGATATCGACTGCCCATACTGAATTGGACTGATCAAACTAACTAAATCCTCAGGTAAAGTGTCGATGGGGATTTGAACCTGGTTGAGTAGCCTGAGTACTGTTTGGCGGTGTTTTGGAGAAGCCATCAAAAGCCCCCAGATGGTGATATTGGCTTGAGTCAGCTTGAGCTGTTTCAGTATCTCTTCTTCTTCATCCTGAACTTCAGTGCATTGAGGTCTCTAACTCTCCTAAGGGATTATCGGATTCTAAGTGAGTGGGTTTGAAATAACGACCTCCCCTAGTGACATGTTAACGTCTTCCTCATCGCTGGCCCAAATATCTGCTATCTCATCGAGTGTGTTCATCAAATCTTCCCAGTCTATGATGTCAACCTCACTTCCTGACCCATCATCTACAGTAGATTCGGCAAAAGTCGACCTTAATATGAAATGTTGGGTGACCTATGGTTGCCTTGGATACACGGCTCGATAACTGGCTTCCCCATATTTTGGTGATCCTGGCAGTCATAAATATTCTACTCTCGAAATGCTTCTTAAGGATAGCCTGGCTGGCTTCCTTAGAAAGAATGAAGTTTGGACTTTCAGGTTCAACCTGTGCCATAGGAATATTTTCTTTAGGTGAGTCAGGGATATCACCCCAACCAGAAGGGACAATGAGCCCTTCAAAAATGGGATTCTCTACTCTTGGGTAAAGGACATAAGAATCAAACTTCCCGTTGGGCTCACCTAACAGGCCTACTTCGGGATCTCCAGCCTTTCACAACTCCCACAGACTGGTCCCGGTCTTGGAGAAGGCTTTCTTGGACTTTGACTTGAACGAGGTTATGGGTCCATAGGTCTGACAGGGATGAAAAACTTCAACTGTGGCGATAGAGGATGAGGGGTGAGGACGAATGGACTCACAATGGCTATATGGGTCGGTATGGATGACATTAATGTTGGCTGGTGGTGGGACTGCATGGGTAGGAAGTGGATTTTGAGTGACATTGGGTTAAGAAGATGGGGAAATTGTCTTGTTGTCTATGAGGTCTTGGATTTTATGGCGAATGCAGATGCAGCGATTGATATTATGGCCTTTGGACAGATGGAAATGGCAATACTCATTTTCATTGTAATTCTTGGGTAATGGGTTGGGTGTAGGCCTGGGCGCTAAGGGTTAAAGCAAGCCTCGAGCTTTTAATTTCTCAAAAACTCGCTCCAATGGCATGTGGAGCTCGGTGAATTTTTGAATGGTTTATTTCTCAAGGAAACGGTTTAGGTATATGAAGCGGGTTGAGATATAGCATTGACTTCAGTAGCCTTCCCATTGATGACAGGTCGGCGGTTCTTGTAAGGTTCATCAGTCCTGAGGGCCCCATCGACCAGAGCGTCCTCCACTTGGGTACCAGCAGTGACCAGGTCTCGGAAATTTCGAAGATATTGGAAGAACAGGTGTTTATGATAAACTGGGAGCAAGTTCTTTACTAACATGCGGATTCACTTTTCTTCCTCAGGGCGGTTAGTCATTTTGGAAGCCATGGCTCTCCAACGGGTGAGGAAGGAAGAGAAAGTTTCCTTTGATTTCTGCTTAGTAGTCTCCAAATCCCTCCTAGTGACATCAACTTCTGTGTTATACCTGTAATGATGGCTGAACTCAGTGCACACATCCTTCCAGGTCTTCATTCTTGACTCATCCATTGATATAAACTATTTCAGAGCGGACCCTACCAGTGTTTCGTGGAACATTTGGGCTAACAGATTATCATCAGCCCCTCGTGGGTGCTTGGCTCTGACATACATCTTCAAATGGGTCTTGGGGCAACCCATCCCATCAAATTTTTCCAACTCATGCATCCTAAAATGAGTGGACATACGGACCTTAGGGAATAGGGATAATGACGACATGTCCACCAAATCGTCAGACTTTTTGATACCTCTCATGGCTTTTTCCAGGGCTTCCACCTTACCACTCAACAATAGGGGCTCAACGGAAAAGAAGGCAAGGGTTTTGGGTTTAGGCTCCCTCTCCAGATCAATGGGCTGAACGAACTCCATACCAGACTTAGTGGGCTCAGTAACTACCTTGGGTTTAGGGGAACATTCCTCCTCAAACACATTATCAAATAAGGGATTGATGTGGGCTTGTACCTTATCCCCCTCTCATTTCTGATGGATCAATTCTTAGACCACCTTTAAGAGTGCATCAATCTTCTCATCAACCGTCTTCCCATTAGCCTCAACAACAATAGGGGTACGATCTTCGTGACCAGACATCTCCGAATCAACAAATGAACCTTTTAAGCTAATTAGTCGACCACTAGAATCACGACGCCAAGCTAGAATGCTGGGAAAAGAAATGGGAAAAGATTGAATCAACTGAGAGCTTCCAATGGAAAATGGATGAAAAGGACAACAGACTTTCATGCTCATAAGAGTATGGGCCCCAAGGCTCACACACTGATCTCACTCCAAACACTCTCATATTCTACCCTATGAAGATGGGCCTAAAGCCCACGTCTCGAACTCACTGCAGACCTATACCTTCTATACAAATGATATGGGCCTAAAACCCACACCTCATATCTTCTCCTAAGGCTTACAGACCAACACCGTTATTCGAGCAGCATAACACTACCACGAGCCTAAACTCATGAACATATAGGGTACTAGCCTTCATTAGGTACCTTGACTCTTTGAGAACGCTCTCCTTAAGAGTTTAGGGCATTTCATAAAAGTCTAGTCCTACAAATCCAGGTCCTATTGGTTCTACACACTTCACAATCAAGGCTCAAACAAAACCGGGAGGTCAATCCAGCAGCATAACATTACAATAGTGTGTGAAAAGGCGATATAGGGTATGT
>JAESVK010065651.1:0-10678 GCA_017140935.1 Hamamelis virginiana
TAGATCCTACGCTTGGGATTGAATTGCACTTTATACGCGCAAGCATTTTTGGCGCCGTTGCTGGGGACTAACGACAATTGAGAAGCAGCTAATTCTGAAGTAGCTAGTGGTAACTTGCAATTTCATTGCAAGTCCGGTAAGTTTCTTCATTTGATAGTTGTTTAGCCATTGTAATTATCATCAGAGTGCTTCTTCTTAATTAGTGCATGTCCAATTGGATTCGAGACGAATTCAATAGACTTGTAAGAGTTAATCAAGAGGACTCAGTAAATAGAAGTTATAATTTTTCTGTAAGTAGCACACTTGAATCTTTTCCAATGGAATTTCCCCATATGGAGAACCCTCACTTTGATCCTGAACAAGTTATTAATTCTTAAAATGCTGAAGGAAGTGGAAGTGGAATTGGAAATAATACTGGTATAGGTAGTGGGCAAAATCAAGCTGCCAATGGTCAGAATTTTAATGTACCACCTCAGGTGGTTGGTAGGGTAGTTCATAATCAATACCCTCAGTACCAAGCCTTACATCAATCACTGGCCCCTCAGCGAAGAACTCTTAGAGAGACTCTTCATCCTCAAAGATGTTCTCTGCCGAGTTGTATCGTGCTGCCTCGTGACGCAGTAGAATTTCCTATAAAACCTGATATGGTGAGACTCCTACCCCTGTACCATGGGTTTGAGTCAGAGGATCCATATGAGTTCATGCATGATTTTGAAGAAGCATGTGGTACGATGCTGTATACTGGCGCACCACACGATATAATTTGTTTGAGGATGTTTTCTTTCTCTCTTAGAGACCTAGCTAAGAAATAGTTGATGTATATTAGGGAAAACACTATTTTCTCATGGACTCAATTGCAGCAACAATATTTTGATAATTTTTTCCCACCAGATAGGACTAATGCTTTAATGAAGGCATTGCAATGTTTTACTCAGAAAACCAATGAATCTTTTGCCAAAACTTGGGAACGATTCAAAAGTTTAACTTATGCAATTCCTCATCATGGCATGGATTTAAGCCAACTCATAAATTACTTTCATCAAGGTTTATCTTCGGATACTAAAATGTTTATTCAAATGATGAGTAATGGCATGTTTTTCGAAAAGAGTCCTGACGAGGCTTGGGATCATTTGGATTTCATTTCTGCACGAGCACGTGATTGGAAAGTTAATACTATCCCATAAATTTCTCGAACCCCAACAGCTAGTGGTAAATTCACTGTAAAAGAACCAGATGAGACTCAGGCTAGACTAGCTCAATTGATAAAGAAAGTAGAAGCCTTAGAAATGAAGAAAGTAAATGAAGTGTCTATATTACCTGTTTCTAAGGAAGCTGAATTTTGTAATTTGTGTAATATACAAGGGCATTCAATTGATGATTGTCCCTCGTATCCTACTTTCAAAGAGTCTTATAATGACCAAGCCAGTGTAAATGCCATTTACCAAGGATTACAACAGAAAGTTTTAAATGTTCCTTATGGAGAGACTTATAATTCAAACCGGAGAAATCATCCAAACTTCAAATGGAGAAATGAAAATGCAGGTCCTTCACAAGGGAACTCACAGCAATTCCACCAACAGCAACAACAACAGCAAGGATATTACCCTCAAGGGCAATTCCAGACTCATCCAGGTAATGCTCTAAATTACCAACCTCAAGCACAAGGGTTTCCTCAAAACCCAAATGCTAGCTTTGCACCATCTCAAAATCAAGCAAATTTGGTCCTCAGCAAAACCAGATAAATCCATCTGTTTATCAACCTCCACACAAAAGAAACTTGGAAGATATTGTTACTCAATTTATTCAAAGTCAGAATGTTTCTAATACTGATCTTCGTAATTCTGTCAATGAGTTGAAAATGCAGGTTTCTAAACTTAACATTTCTGTAGGTACTCTGCAGCAGGAGAAAGGTAAGTTTCCTACCCAATCCTTCCAAGCACCTAAAGGACAGAATAATGTTGATTCAGTAGGTACTAGCGAGGGAAATGTTGAACAAGTTCAGGTAGTCACCACTCTAAGGAGTGGTAAAATAGTTGATAAAACCATCCACCCAAAATCAATTAAAAATGAAATTGTTTTGGATTCTAGTCCACAAAAGATGGGGGATGAGATACAAAATGATTTACCTGAAATTGGACATCAAATTCCGAAGGAACATGAGGAGGAAAAAGAACTTGAAAAGGTTGTTGAAAAACTTTGTACTCCTCCTGCACCTTTTCCTTAAAGGCTTAGAAAGTTCAAGAAACCAACTGATAATACTGAGATTTTGGACATGTTTAAGGAAGTGAAAATCAATTTTCCTTTGTTAGAATCTATCAAAAGAGTGCCAGCTTATGCAAAATTTTTAAAAGATTTATGCACTCAAAAGAGAAAAACAAATGTTACTAAGGATGCTTTTATGACTGAGATGGCTAGTTTAATCTTGAAAGCCAATACTCCACCTAAACTTAAAGACCCAGGGTGCCCTACAATTCCAATTGTGATGGGTGAGCATAAAATTGAGCATGCACTTATCGATTTTGGGGCAAGTGTGAACCTAATTCCATTTCATGTATATCAACAATTGGATTTAGGGGAGTTGCAACCAACCTCGATCAATCTCCAATTAGCTGACCGTAGTGTGAAACGGCCTAAAGGGATTGTTAAGGATGTTATAGTGCAAGTCAATAACTTCTATTTCCCTGTGGATTTTATTGTGTTAGAAACTCAGCTTGTACCAGACTCAGGGACGCAAATCCTAATCATCCTAGGACGACCATTTTTGGCTACTTCTAATGCCATTATTCAATGTAAAAACGGTGTTATGCAAATCTCCTTTGGAAATATGACAATTAACTTAAATATTTTCAATGTGTGTAGGCAAATGGAAGAAAATGATGATGCTGAGGATAATCAACAAGTAAACTTGATAGAGACAGTTGTTCAAGAACACTTGGAATTTCTTTCTGAATTGAATTCTGAAGATGGGAGTGATGATCTGGTAAAGAATCAGGGTTGTGAGGTAAGTATGAAGGAAAATGTAAATTTTAATTTATCTGTTTTAAATCATGCAGAAGTGATGGAGGTGAATGGTTGGGTACCTCGTTTTGAGGAATTACCTCCATCAGAGAAGAAATTATTACCATCATCTGTTGAACCACCTGTTTTAGAGTTGAAAGCTCTACCTGTCAATTTGAAATATGCATTTTTAGGAGAAAATGAAACTTTTCCTGTAGTTGTCTCTTCTCACTTGAAGACTGACCAAGAAATCAAATTGTTAGAGGTGCTAAGAAAACATAGAACTGCTTTAGGCTGGTCTATTGCAAATCTTAGAGGAATAAACCCTACTGTATGCACCCATTTTATAAATCTTGAGGAAAATGTAAAACCCACTTGTCAGCCTCAGAGGCGTCTTAATCCAATCATGAAAGATGTTGTTAGGAAAGAATTATTGAAATGGTTGGATGTGGGCATCATTTATCCAATTGCCGACAGCAAATGGGAAAGTCCAATTCATGTTGTTCCTAAGAAATCTGGAGTAACTGTAGTGACTAATGAAAAGGGGGACTCAATTGCTACACGCACCACCACTGGGTGGCGTGTGTGTATAGATTATAGGAAGTTGAATGAGGCCACTAGGAAGGATCATTTTCCACTCCCTTTCATTGATCAAATCTTGGAACGAGTGGCAGGGCATGCTTATTATTGTTTCTTAGATGGATACTCCGGTTATAATCAAATTGAAGTTGCTATGGAAGACCAGGAGAAAACAACTTTCACTTGTCCATTTGGAACCTTTGCTTTTAAGAACATGCCATTTGGCCTATGTAATGCTCCAGGTACATTCCAAAGATGTATGATGGGAATATTCAGTGACATGGTAGAGAAGATCGTCGAGGTATTTATGGACAATTTTTCAGTTTTTGGTGATTCTTTTGAGGACTGTTTGACTAATCTTGAAAAGGTTTTGCTCAGATGTAAAGAAAAGAATCTTGTTTTGAATTGGGAAAAATGCCATTTTATGGTAGATCAGGGAATTGTCCTAGGACACATTGTGTCAAAAAGGGGCATTGAAGTAGACAAAGCAAAAATTGAGTTAATTGCCAAGCTACCTTCCCCTAAAAGTGTTAAAGACATCCGATCTTTTCTCGGGTTTTTATAGACGGTTTATTAAAGACTTTAGTGCAATTGCACGACCATTGTGGCGTCTTCTTTCAAAAGATATTCCATTCGAGTGGAATGCTGATTGTGAGGAAGCTTTTATAAAATTAAAAGAATCTTTGATTTCTCCTCCAATTATACAATCCCCGGATTGGAATCTGCCCTTTGAATTGATGTGTGATGCAAGTGATTATGCTATAGGGGCAGTGCTAGGGCAACGCAAAGATGGTAAGCCACATGTTATTTACTATGCCAGTAGAACCTTAAATGATGCACAAATGAATTATACCACAACAGAAAATGAATTATTGGCAATAGTATTTGCATTAGACAAATTTAGGTCATACGTGATAGGAACGCCTATTGTAGTCTTTACTGATCATTCTGCTTTAAAATATCTGTACACTAAACAGGATGCTAAAGCAAGACTAATCAGGTGGATCATTCTCCTCCAAGAATTTAACCTTATCATCAAAGATAAAAAGGGAGTTGAGAATGTGGTGGCCGACCATTTGTCGCGAATCATCTTTTACGATTCTTTTGAAACTCAACCTATTTCTGAAACTTTCCCTGATGAGCAACTGTTTGCTCTCATAGCTTGTCCTTGGTTTGCTTATATTATTAACTACCTTGTGACAGAACAAATTCCAACTAATTGGAATTCCCAAGACAAGAAAAAGTTCTTATCTGTAGTTAAATACTTTTTTTTTATGACCCTTATCTGTTTAAATGCTGTGCTGATCAGATTATTCGCAGGTGTATTCCAGAGAATGAACAAAAATCAATCTTATCATTTTGTCATTCCGAGGCTTGTGGAGGACACTTCTCTGCCAAGAAGACATCGGCGAAAGTGTTGCAATGTGGATTTTACTGGCCCTCTTTTTTCAAAGATGCATATCATTTCTGT
This sequence comes from Hamamelis virginiana, assembly GCA_017140935.1. Classification (NCBI taxonomy): domain Eukaryota; kingdom Viridiplantae; phylum Streptophyta; class Magnoliopsida; order Saxifragales; family Hamamelidaceae; genus Hamamelis; species Hamamelis virginiana. The sequence goes on from JAESVK010065651.1 coordinate 5,048, forward strand.
AAGTCTTGTGAGAGATGCCAACAATTAGGAGGGATAACCCGTAGAAATATGATGCCTTTGACTCCCATTTTGATTTTAGAAATTTTTGATTGTTGGGGCATTGATTTCATGGGTCATTTTCCTTCTTCATGTGGGAATCTCTATATTTTACTTGCTGTTGATTATGTTTCCAAGTGGGTAGAGGCTATTCCAACCAAGACTAATGACCATTCTGTTGTTTTGAAGTTTTTAAAAGAAAATATTCTGAGTCGGTTTGGAATGCCTAAAGCGATCATAAGTGATGGTGGACTCCATTTCTGTAACAAACCTTTTGCAAAACTTATGCAGAAATATGGAGTTACACATAAAGTTTCGACCGCTTACCACCCACAAACCAATGGACAAGCTGAGCTAGCCAATAGGGAGATTAAAAATATTTTGGAAAAAACTGTGAATCCCAACCGTAAAGATTGGTCACAAAGGCTCATTGATGCCTTATGGGCTTATCGAACTGCTTTCAAAACGGTTTTGGGAATGTCTCCCTATCGTCTCGTATATGGCAAAGCTTGTCATTTACCGGTTGAAATAGAACATAAGGCATATTGGGCTATTAAAAATTTGAATTATAATTTGAACCAAGCTGGCGAGCACGGAAAGTTACAAATCAATGAGTTAGAGGAGATCAGAAGAGATTCCTATGACAGTTCGAGATTGTATAAGGAGAAACTCAAGGCTTTTCATGATAAAAATATTATGAGAAAACATTTTGAACCCCAACAGAAAGTTCTATTGTACAATTCTCGACTCCATTTATTTCCGGGTAAGTTAAGGTCAAGATGGACAGAACCTTTTATTGTACATCAAGTCTATCCGCATGGAGCAGTCGACATTCTTAACCCTTAGTCAGATAATGTTTTCAAGGTTAATGGTCAACGACTTAAACCTTTTCTTGAAACTTTCTCTTCTGAGGTAACTGAAGAACTTCTGGTTGATCCTGTTTACCAGGATCCGGTGGGTAAGTAGTGTGCGCTACTTACATATGGGTTTTGTATATATATATGTGTTTTGATAGTGTTTTATTTCCTTTTTCCAATTAGATGTAAATATTTTTAGTTCCTATAGTTTTCCTTCTTGGTTTTCCTTTCAACATTGAGGGCACTGTTGATCTCAAGTTGGGGGGAGAGCACTTTTGGTGCTAATTTTGGACCCATTTAAAATTTTTGAAATATCACTTTTTGTGTGCATATTATGGTATATTTGCAAGCTTTTGTAATTATTGCATACCATTTATTGTCAAAATACACAAGTTTTAGTATGCTTGATTTAATTCAAATTTGAATCTTTTGATCCTGCATATGTGCACTTGTGAACTTGTTAAATATTCAACGTTGTTACTCAAGAGAGTTAGAATCTTAATATTAATTCAGCCATTCATTTTAGTGGCGAGAGCTTATGACAGTGGATTGTTTTGATGTGAGTTCCTATTAGTCATTATGCATATTTTTCGAAATTTGAATAATTTATATGAATGCATTATGATCATATTGGAACAATTGTACTGAGTTAGGAAATGATTAAAGGCCATCTTTGGAGTCCTTCGAACTTAAATTCTTTCGTGTCAAAGTTTCCCTTAGGACCCCTTTGAAGCTGTGTGATTCATTGACAGATTCTTTCGATACCTAGGTAGCCTTGTTTTATCAGTATTGGTGTGATTGTTCAAGTGAGGATTATGCTGTTCATATGATTATCAAAGTTCTGCATGGGAATCATGGTATTCCAGTTGAAGTTGTGACTCTAAAGAACTAAGTATGGGGTGAATAAGAGCAGACTTGGGTAATCAGTTGCTTGGGGCAGAGAAAGTTCAGAAGAGGAAAAAAGCAGCTACTTGGAAGCACATTCAGGAAAATGTACTGCTAATCTTCTTTTTGATAAAAGAATTGTTCCCTAAGTTAAAAAAATAAAAAAAAATAAAAAAAAAGTATAAATAAAAAAAAATTTTGGCCCATTATCGATAATTACATATGTAATTATCGGTAGTTTGAATCTCTGTTTGACTTAACCAATTCCTGAAAGCCTTCATTATCGATAATTAAATCTCTCTATTATCGATAATAAAAAATGCATAGGATCTCATATTCTGTTGCAGAGCAAGGCAATTATCGATAGTTATAAACAGCAATTATCGGTAATTGAGTAAAAATTTCAAACCTTTCAGTAACCGCCCCACTTTATTTTCTGTATTGAATAAGTTTTAAAGTCCGTGGCTTACGTGAGAAGCCACAAACTACTCCCATTCCTTCTCCCATGCTACCCACGTAGCTTGCCACCAACTTACCACCCTTCTTCTACCTCTTCGACTAGCCAAGCTCGGACGTGCCCGAACTGCCATACCCATTCCAGCCGACGCGCGACTCCTGCTTTTCCACTCTTCCTCTTTTCAAATTCTATTCCTCATCCATTAAACCATGTCCCTTCCATATCCTCATAACTGAAATCCATTCCTATAAAACCCACATTTCATTCCCTAGAACCCACATCAGTTACCCTTCCATTGTTGAAAGCTTGAGTTCTGAGAGGTTGCCAGGGCATAAAAAGAAGAAATTAAGCTTGGGGAACAATTTTATTTATCTCGAACGAAGAAAGGTAAGTTCTTTAAGTGCATTTGGGTTTCTGAATTTGATTTTTGAATATGGGTTTGGTTTGATTGTGTGGGCATGGATTTGGAACTCCCTGTGATATGGAAATCTCCATTTTTCTAGGGAAATGATGCTAAAATTTTTGTTGAACATTAATTTATGGTTGTTATTGTTTGAATACCTTGACTACAGACTATGGCACGAGTTAAACAAACGGAAGAACTCTTAGCAGCTATCAAAGAAAAACAAGCTGAGGAGGATAGGCAAAGGGCAGAACAAGAGGCTAAGGCCAAGGCAGAAGAGGAAGCTAAAAAGAAGGCTGATCAAGAGGCTAAGAAATCGCATAAATCAAAAGCCAAGGCTGTGCAGAAACGCAAGCAACCGCAGCGTGAGCCTGAGAAGGGCATTTCCCTTCGCGAATCAGTTCAACAGCCACCTTCAAAGAAATTCAAACCAACACCGCAGGGTAAGGGAAAGGCAGTTCTTCAGTATTCTTCATCGGAGTCAGACTCGGATGATCAATTTATTCCAAAGAAATCTGTGCCAGTTGAGGAAGAAGAAGAATCTGAAGACGAGCCTGAGGTTGGTGAGATTGGCCCTACTGGACACCCTCGGAAAGTCCTAAGCTCAGTTCCCACTTCATATAAAGACAAGCCCACAAAACATACAGGTGCTCCAAAGCCAAAGAAGCAGACTTGGGCGGAATTCATTAAATCAAAAGGGTTCAAGCCTGAGCGTTTTGTGAAATCCAAGGCTTTTGATACCAATGACCGTGTTCTTCGTGTTATTCATCGAAGGAAGTTGGGTCAGTGGCTAGTTAAATGGAAGGGGTATAAGCAAGGCATTGTTCGAAACTTCTATACAGTGGCAGTAAAAGAGGAAAAAAAGGAAGTTATAACAGCGAAAATGAGTTCCAAGAAGGTTGTTCAGCTCACCCCAGATCAGATAGCGGAATTCCTCAAGATTGAGCGTCCTACGCCAGCTGAGATTGGGTATCCTCATCCCAATCATGAGCTGAAGAACATAAAGGCAGCAATGGAGATTGTTTACAGTGATCCCACTCCTCCCAAAGATGATGGGAGTACTTTCCCTATCGGTTTTATGCATCCTGAGTATGCTACAATGAATAAGATTATTCATTATAATCTTTATTGTCGAGGTTCGGAAGGTGCTTCAAAGATTGATGAAGTGAATCTGCTGATCGAGTTTATGGGTGATGCCATCATCGATGTAGCTGCATGGATTTTTGATGATATCTGTCACTACATATCTGTGAAATCTGCTCGCTCAATTCCATTCCCACAAATGATCACGCAGATTTTCCTTGACTAAGGGATTACTTCATCTGAGCCTTATTTACATGGGGAAGGGGGGATTACTCCAGCTGTATCCTTGTTGGGTCCGCGCACTAAAGCGGATGCTGCTAGAGCCACACAGGCATCTCAGGGATTGAGAGCAAGGGGTGCATCGTCAAGTTCAGTGCCGGATCCTATTATTCCTCCTCCTTCTTTGCACGCTATGCTCACTGCCATGCATGCGGACATTCTGGAAAATCAACGCAGTATTGGACGAATTTTGAGGCGGCAAGAGATTCAATGGGAATTTCAAATGAATCAGCAGGCTTGGAGTCAATCACTTTATGAAAAATTTGGAGTTGACCCTATGCCGCCTATTCCTGAAGAGTACATGTCTGAGTTTTCACCTCCTGTTCATGTGGACCCTCCTGCTGCTGATGTGCCTTCCGCATCTGAAGTCCCTCAGACCCGAGATGAGACTGTGGTTGAAGGAGATGAGGTTGTTGACCTTTCTGTGGAACCTGAAGATTATTTTGATATTTTTGACTAAAGTTTTTCTGATGTTCTTGAACAATTGAAATTTTTTTTGGTTAAGTGATTTTAGTTTATATGTTTAGGTAGTTGACATGAGGATGGATGGGTAGAACCAAAGTTACATATATGTCCATCCTTGTCTTTTGTTATCCAGTTTTTTTTTTTGATACCATGGTAAATTACATAGCTTTAAGACCTTTTTGATTTTAATGATAGTTGGTTGTTCCTTTGTGATCATAACTGTTAGTTATAATATGAATTTTCAAGTTTTGATTTATATGCATATAGGAACTATCTTCGTTTCAGTTTTATTCTCATACGTAAATAAGGTTCGACTATTGCGTATCTTGTTATGAAGAATCCTCTTTCTAGTATCGTTTCAATTGAACAATATTCAGGTTTGGATACTTTTCTATCAAAGAGTTAACCAATTCAGTTTCGAGAACATGTTGAAGATTTTTCAAGTTCATTCTTTGAAGCTTAACAGGATTGATAAAATTTGATTGTGAATTGTTAAGTTTATTGTACTTGATATTTTGAAGGATGGCATGCATTTGTTACATTGGATTTGTTTCTCTGTTTGTTATTTTAATTAGGAAGTATTATGCTAGAGGACTAGCATTACTTAAGTTGGGGGGTGTGATTGTTATGCAATCATGCCATTTATTGTGCGATAATGCGGTTTATTTTGGTAATTCTTAGTGTACATTGATAGTGTAATATTAGTAGTTTATATTTAAGCAATTATTTTTGAACTTGCAGGATAAGTGCGTTTTTGTTGGATTAAAAAGAGCTTAAGGAAGCAAAGAAAGTTTTCAAGCAAGTTGAGACTTGTTTGTGGAATCAAAGTGCCAGAAAAGCTCAATTACCGATAATTGTATATACCATTATCGGTAGTTTCCTCAACCAGCTGCAGCAAAGATCGAATTCCAGCCCTGCCAATAGTCCTTATCGATAATTGTATCAGCAATTATCGGTAGTTGATTCAAGCAAAAGCCAATCTTCATGTCCAGCAGACCAGCATTATCGATATCTCCTATGTCAATTATCGGTAATGGATGCCCAAAAGTCAGCATCTCAAAGCCAGAAGTAGAGCATTATCGATAGTGTCAATATTAACTATCGATAATGAGAGCAAGTATCAGCAAGCCAAAGCTCCAGAGTGATCGCATTATCGATAATCCTTT
>JAESVK010065654.1:0-11748 GCA_017140935.1 Hamamelis virginiana
CGTCCTGACTAGATCACCACTATATATATATATATATATATATATATCAATTATTTAATAAATATCAATTATTTTTTAATAATTTATAAAACAATCTATTAATTTATATTACTTTATACTAATAGTAATTTTTATATAATTTAAAAAATTTAAAAAGTTTTAAAAGTTTTAGTAAAAAATCTGAAAACATCAAAAATATTTTAAAATTATTTGATCAATTGACTTGGATCGAACCACAAATTTAATTTCACAAAATTGACCGTTAGATTAGATGTTCATCCTCTCTATGTCATGCATGTAAAAAATCACAGTGATCCGACGGTTGATTTTTGAAAAAATTATCTTTAAATAAATGGTGATTTTTTGAAAAACAAATCTATGATGAGGGTATTATGATCAAATGTTAAGAATTGAGAATTACAATACATACCTATCCAAATACTAGCCCTGTAATTGTGTGGGTATATGATTCTACATTCCCAACATATCCAAACATGTGGAGGATAATCACATTACACATTTCCATTCCCAAGTAAAGTGATTCACCCGTAATTACATTACATTACATTCCATTACGGGCAATCAAACGGTACCTCTAGAAGGCTAAAAGAGTAAATCTACTTACTAAAACCTAAACCCTAAGTACCCAGGTCCCCAATCTCCCCCATTCGAAATTCATCTCTACTCTCTCTGTCTCATCCTCTCTCACCGGCCAACACTGCTGTTACGCACCAGTCACCGCTGCACCAGTGCACCACCGGCCTCACGGCCACGGCACGCCGACATCCTCACAGCCCTCACTCCACGTCTCCACTCCACCACGGCATGCCGGCATCCCTCACAGTCTTCACTCCAGTCCACCACGGCACGCCGGCGACCCTCACGACCTTCAAGTCGGCGACCCTCACGGCCCTCCACGGCACAACAGTGTTTGTTGGCTTGTTGCTTCTCTCCACTCATCCTTTGTAAGTAGCAACTCTCAACTTAACAGTTAACAAGTTGAAATTTTAAATTTTAAATTAGTAATTTTTCATTCATGTCATTGTGTTTGCTGGATTCTTGCTAAACTTTGAATTTGGATGCATTTTATTTTTCAATTTTTAAATTTTTTTGTGGGCATATGAATTGTATACTACTATACTCTTGGCTGAATTGTATAAATTATGTATAAAACTATGAATTGTACTCTAGTTTGTCATTCATTTGTGTCATTGTGTTTGCTGGATTCTTGCTAAACTTTGAACTTTTATAGGATTTGTTTCTACATTTTTTTAGTTTTTAATAAATAAGAAATAATTAATTATTAATTAATATATTTATGATGTCATGGTGATGCAAAAATCATCATTTTCTTCTGAGCAGTCTGTATCTGAAGAATATGTTGATGAGTTAAAAAAGGAAGTTCTATCACAGGTCATTACTATCTTCTGGCTTTTGAATGAGCATATCTTATTGAAGTCATAATTCAGACCCAACAGGCTTGTTTAATGAGCACCATTGAAATGATCTTAGTTTGACACCAGCATTTTGTTGAAGACATTAAATGTCCTTTATTCATATAATAATAACTTAGTTTATAGTTTGAACTGTTACCCTTGAATGTAACATGATAAATAATAACAATAATGTAAAGTGTTTGGTGAATTAACTTTTATTTTGTTTTTTTATTTTGTTTTTTTTTTTTTTTTGACATGACGGAAATCTATCTTAACTTGTTACTGTTCTTGAATTTATATTCCTCAGTAATGTCTCTCACCATATGTAATCGAATGGTAATGTCAAGCAGTTGAAGTGTTTCATTATTTGTTGATAGTATGTGGTTATTTGGTAACCAAATCCCCCTAGACTGGATGCTGCTCTGGCTCTGAATCCTCAAATTGGAAAATCAGGAGTTCCCACTCCTATTCACTCTGGGTTCTACAGTATAAAATGTTGGGTGCATAGATCTAAGGGACAGCCACTGTGTCCTGCCTTTCTAGTAAATATGCCTTGAATATCTTTAAAAATATGGATTGTGAAAAGTTAGATGTGGAACTTGGGTAAGAAGGCAACTTAGGCTATCAGTTGGAGGAAGACTGTTCATTGTATTTTAGTTTGATACTTTGAGTCTCGTTACTATATGACTTGTATATACTTGTGCTAACTCACACAATATGTTAGAACACCTAAAATATGTTTCTAAATATGATGAGGGTTTCTGCATGCATAGAAAGTCCCCTCAATTTGTTAGTCAGCTGATGTCTGAATAATCTCATTGTTACTACTATTTTACATGCTTAGTTTTCCTATTTCTATTACTTATTTGCTTTTATTCTTTTATGCCCAGCGTGCTGCATCATGATCTTCTATTAGAGCATGTCACTTGTCAGTTGTCACATAAAATAATTTGGTTGCTTCGTATGTCTGATACATCTTGCCACTGCTTTCACTTTGGAACTATATTGAAGTTTTAAAATAATTGTTATCACATGATCATATATCTAGAGAGGTGAGTGAACCACATTACACGGCCTGTTAGTTACCCTTTTTCCTTAATTTCCTTTTAACAATAATGTGGTCCATTCACTGATATTCATGCAAGGACTATTAGTTATGCTGGCTCTGTGTGGAGTCAATCCTGCATTGCTTAGATAAAAGAAATGTAAGATACAATCTTGATATTATAAGCTTGTGTTTGTGAGAGATGGACGGAGACTCACTTGGGTTGGTTTTTTTTTTTTTTTTTTTTTTTTTTTTTTTTATTTACCAATGTATGTTATTTAATATCTAAATTGCATTGAATTGGGAATAGAGAGCTTGAGAATGGAGCCTTGGGAGCTTGAAATTGATTGCTTGAGTTTGAGAGCTTGAGAGATTAATAGTGAACTTGAGAGCTTGAGAGTGAGAATTGAGAGAGAAATTTGAGAGATTGATTAATTAATAGTTAATATATTTATTCGTCATGATGACACAATGGTTTAATTCTAGTTGGCCTGATAGTTGAATAAGTAACTCTTGACCGGTCACTTTTATAGCTCAAAGAAGGGTTTGATTTTTAGGACATTTAATAAAAAAATGTCAATCACCCATTGGTCTAGTGACATGTATTAATAAATGGGTATTGATGCGCTTACATGTACTTGAATTCAAAATCTCTTTCTTTAAAATGTAAATACATGCCAGTGTGCCAACATGCTGTTATAATCAAACTTATTTTTAACCAATGTTTTAAAACCCACACCGTTCATTGAACCGTAAAAGTGACAGGTTACAGGTCACCAGTTCAACTGTTAGTTCTACCACGGTTGAACTGTGACGTCATTATGACATAATAAATATATTACTTATTTATTTATTTATTAAAAAGTATAGAAAAAAATCTATAAAAGTCTAATTTTTTTTTTCAAAGAAGTATCTCTATTCTTTATAAATTATAATCACACAATATTTGGGGTGCTTTAAGAGTCTTTAATGATTTTGGGGTGCTTTTAATCATTTTAGCTAACTTTGATGATTTGAAAAAAAAAACCAGCCGATTCTCTTAAACCATGAAAAAACTCATAAACTCGGACGTTCGAACGATTTTCACAAAAAAGAACGGTTTTTATATTATATGGGTTTTAAAGGGTTTACCCAACTGGAGAGATTACTAGTTCACGGTTCAACAGATTCAATTGGCCGGTTTGGTTCGAGTTTGACAGCACTGTTTTTAACTGAGTAGATTTTTATGTTTGACAGACACCTCTTAAGGCTGGAACTTGAAAATCTCGCATTTTAAGTTTATGAGAGCAAAACCCTCCTAAAAGGAGAAAGAAAGAAGACGGTGACAAAACCCTAGGCTTGCCTCTACTCTCCTAAACTACTTTTAATACCTAAGGATAAGCTCTACTTCAGAGACAGAGATATAAATGGGGCATACGAATAAGGATCTTCTTCAATTGGAGCACAAGGGTTCCTCTTCTTCATCCATAGGTCTCTCTCTCTCTCTCTCTCTCTCTCTCTTTCTATATATATATATATATATGCAACTCTTTCTCTTTTCTGGGCTGTGATGCTATCACCCATAAGATCCCTTATTGTTTTGTTTCCTGTATCAAATAAGTCTATATGTGAATTCATCTTCTATGTGTGTAAATATGTACAGAATCCAGACTTCTAGTTTGTAAAAATGACTCACTCGCTCAAAACAAGAAGAAACCTTGCCCTAATGAAAAGTCCATCTCTACTACTCCGGTTCCTACAAGCCAAGGTACTCTATTTTCATCCAATTCTAATTCCTTATTGCTTCTAGACTAATTTATGAATTCAAATTTTGTTGATCTTTTTGTTTGATGGAAAATATTTCCCTGTAGATTTTTTTCAATAAAAAAAAATATAAATTTATTGTCTAAAGGAGCATCAGAAGTTTTTCATTTAAGAAGGTTTTTTCTTTCTTTCATGGAAATAAAATTGGGATAATTGCGAACCCTCCCAGGTTTACAAATTTTTTTATAGATTATAAAAAATATGAGAAAAGGAACTGAAATATGTAAAATAGGATTTTTGTTGTGAGTTGTAAATGCTTGTGCAAATTTTCAGCTTAATATAAAGGGGACAAACATTGTATGCCCTTTGGTGTATTATTTTCTCAAGTCTCTAGTTTAATTTGTTAGATATGCAAGACAAGTTTAGCATCTGTTCAGCTCATGGATATGTATTGGGGTGCTCCTTTAGATGCTTTAGATATGTTGGTGATTGAGTTTTGAGTTCTTGGGCATTTTAAGAAGGCACTTATTTTATGGACATGTGTAGTGATGGCTATTTTTTTGGAAGATTCGGCTAGAAAGAAACGCAATAATTTTTAAGATCTGTTTGTTTCGTTTTGTAGCCAAAATATTAGTGGGATGTTCATTGCCTCTATTTTATTATTTAAATTGAAGTGTTTATTCTTGTACCGAATGAAAATATACATGTTGGTTCGGTGGCATGAAGTTAAAATTCAATCTTGCCAGTCAAGGATTAATTTAGTAATTTGATAGTGGATGTTGATTCGAGTGCCTTCTAATTGACCAAAAAGACAAAAAAGAAAGGAAGAAAGGTAGAAAGTGGAAAGTAAAAAGTGGAATGGGCACCAGTTTGAGAGTTGAAAGGTTTTGGTAAAATATGCCCTAGTCAGTACCTTTCAAGATCCTTGCCTTTCTGCCCGTTTTCATCCTTTTTAGGAAGATGGTCTGATTTGACTTAAGTGGGCAACATATGGTCTTTCTTTGTTTCGAATGTTGGAGGCACAAGAGGTATATGCGATGAGGGAAGTATGCCGGAGGTAGAAGTTAATAATGAAATAGTTAAAAGAAGAAGATTGGAATACTAGATTATCTATGAAGTATTGAAGTGCATAATTGTTGGGGAACTTTATTAACAGAATTTCAACATCTAGCAACTTTTGGCAGAGCATTATGCTTGATTAAACAGCTCTGATCTGCACCACGGGGGGCTGTGAACCTTAATGGACAGAACAAATAGGAGGCCAATAGACAGGGAACGGCTGAGTGAGGGTTCAAACAGTTATAATCTATGCATGTGATCACATGTTCAAAATATATTGTAATGGTCCAGATGACAAGACTGTTGTATCAGTCTTAGTACAATGGATGTCATTTCATATCAGCCAATACACATTATAGCAGTTGATATTTGAAATTGTGCTACCCAATATCTTAGTACGTGACCCGGTTGCACCTTGGAGGAATTTCATAGTAGTGGCAATGGCAATTGATCAGATCAGATCAGATCACTCACATTTTGTACTTCTGATTCAAAACAGAGATGTCATTTTTCTTCCCATTAATTGGGGGCTTGATGAATGTGGTCCTAACAGAAATGCAGTGGCATTGATTTTAGTTCAAATAGAATTCTTATTTCCCACACAACAAGTGAGTTCATTTCTTTAATTTTTTTTCCTATTGTCAGCCTGATTCTAATATTTTTTTAACTTTTATTCATATCCCTTACTTGGTTCAGATTTACCAGAAATTTAATTATATCCTTAAGATATCTGTCCCATCTAAAATTTCTGAACTTGCTTTTCACTTTAAAATGAGCTGTATATTGAAAATTTTCAGTCGTATTTGCTGCAGTTCTTGGAAAAGTGAGAGATTTCTTAGGAGTCATATCAGAAGCTAATAAAAGGCTTCAGCTTGATGCAAAGGTAAACATACTGATTTTATGATTGGAACTAGATTGTCCATCCAAATTCCAATCATTCTTCTACTTGCTAACCCGTGCACACTTGTTAAAATACAGGACAAATCTTCTGAGGACTATGATATTGAAGTGCTAAATGGCAACGAATCTCAATATATTGAAATGGTAAAAGAAGGCAATATTTTATTTTAGTTTTTGTTAATTTCCTTTAGACTGTGTAGTGGCACATTGAAATTGATTTTCGGGTGCATACTCATTCGCAGGACTTGATGCTGGGTATTGCTGATCTTCATACCCCTGAGGCTGTGGCTGCTGCTGAATCTGCAATTGCTGGCTATCAACAGGTAATTCCTTTAACTGCTAGCAGTAGTGGGACTGAATCAGAAAATAGTAGTGAAGACGAAGATGATAGTGATGACGACAATGACATCAACAACAAAGACAAAACATGCTCTCTTGTAAAACCTAAAAGATCAAAGTCAATGGAAGATAATTCATCGAGTGAATCGCAAAAACAAGAGTCGAAAAAGCGACCAAAGATTGCTGAGCTATCATGAAACCTTTTCCCTATTGAGTTTGTTATGTTCGGATCAAAAGATCAATTTAAGGGAATTATTCGTCCGAAATGAGCAGCTATAAATCTATTGAAGTACTTTAGTGGTCATGACAGAGTTGACAGGAGCTGCTTCCCAGCTGATGATCGAATTTCATGTGTGTGTTGTGCTTATAGTTAGTGCAGTGGAAGGAATTTTGCTAATATATGTATGTTTTATTAGAAACTTTATTAGGCAAGACATCTGGTAAAGAAAATAGCAGAGCATGGATTGTAGGTGATGTTTATGATTTTGAAAAGGACCCAATAAACTCTCCCCCGAGAACAGTATGCAGTTGCATTTTGGTTTTTGGATTGTTATTGAGCGTGCTTAATTTAACAAGAAACAGGCACTGCTTCAGGCTGATCTGGGCCAGATTAAGCTCATCTAGATCTGGACTTTCGGTTTGAAATATCAGCCCTGTCAAAATAAGGCTTTATGCGTGTAGGCTGAATCAACTTGGGTTCGGGCTTTAATTCACAGCCTAGTATTAGAGGGCACCATATGCTTATTCCTTGACCATGGGTTATTTTGGGAAATGCTAAAACCCAATGAGTTGAAGATGAGTTTGATCAGTTTTGGTATTTCACTATTTTATAAGTTTATTTTTCCTGTAAATTTGTTCAGGCTTGTGTAAAAATTAAAAAAGGAAATTTGGCCATAAGTTCCAAATAGAAAAAAGTTTCGTGTGAAAAGTCTTTCCAATATTTCTTTCTTTCATAAGGTCTTGTTTATAAGTTTTTTCATGCGAAAAGTCTTAGTCTTTAAAAATATTTTTCAAAATAGCAGAACTACCCAAGCACTGGGAAAATACTATCATGCAGTGAAAACACTCCTAACGTAGTGAAAACAATCCAGTGAAGTGAAAACATATCCTAGCGCAATGAAATCACCTTAGGTGTATTTTCATTATGTTTTTTTTTTTTTTTGGTTTTCACTGTGCTTTTTTGAATTTTCACTATAGTTTTGGGTTTTCACTATACTTTTGTGTTATCACTTTATTTTTTTGGGTTTTCACTTTACTTTTTGTGTTTTTACTGCATGTTTTTGGGTTTTTACTGTGTTTTTTTATGTTTCCACTGCGTTGTCTTTGTTTTCGCTGTGTTTTTTTTTTGGTTTTCACTGTGGTTTTTTTTTTTTTTTTTTTTTTGAACTAAAAAATGTTGTGAAAACACTCAAAAAATACAGTGAAAACACTTTGAAACTTTTCTTCTCTCGTGAATTCACTACATTTTTTTGACAAGCATTTTTTTTTTTGGGTGAATTCACTGCATTTTTTGTTGTTGTTGTTTGGTGTTTCTCTATGGTTTTTTTTTTTTTTTTTTTTCACAGTATTTGGGATAGAATGGCTTTGATCGAGTACCGCTGCTTTGTTGTGAAGACACGAAAGCTTCAATTGTAAGAAACTCCAATTCTTTGTCGAGTTTGATTTAATTCACTGCAAAAAAAGCAAAATTAATGAATAGAATACTACGGTTCGATGCAAAGAGTAAAGATGCATGGGGGTGAACATTGAGAGGTGGAGAAGGCATCTAGAGAAGCCGATGTTGTGACTGGAGAGCCATGGTTGAAGATCATAAATTTTGGAGTAAGATATTATAGAACATAGAGGTGCAACTCGGAATGGGTCAATCTGGGATCCGATTGATCCGATCAATTTAGATTGGATTCGAACCGGTCCGAATTGATTTCGGATTGATCCCGGTCCAAGTTCCTCAGTTGAATTCGGATCGGTTCTCGGATTTGGTCTTTTATAATCCGATTTGAATTTCCAATCCGAATGTCCAATCTGAAATCCGATATTATTAAAATATATTTATTATTATTATTATATGGCTATATGCAACATGCAATATTCTTTTTGAGTTTTTGTAACATTATAAATTTATAATACAGCAGTAAATTTTTTTTTATAGATATTATAAATTAACTTTTTACGCTCTTTTTACACTATTACTATTTATTTACATTAAAAAAATTTCAAATACTAATAAAAAATTAAAAGGTTTGGTATTTTGATAAACCTACCGTTGAATTAGATACACCATTTTTTTACGTCATACATATAAAAAATCACAGTGATCCAACGGTTAGATTTTAAAATATCCCAATATTAAAATTTTTATTATTTGTTAATATCTAGGTATAATAATTTTGACAGTGATATCTTAAAACATGACCGTTGGATGAGATGTCCGCTTATGTAAGTCATGCATGCAAAAAATTACATTGATCTAACGGTCATTTTTTATATATTATAAAATAGCACATTTTTTCTAAAAAAATGTGAGATTATATTTGCATAGTTTAGAACATTTAGATGTTTCCTCAAAATCCAGCCGTCGAATCTATGTGATTTTTTGCATGCATAATGTGTATGCGTAGAACATTTTATCCAATGGTCAATTTCTCAAAATACATATCCCATATTGGATTTTGCAAAACATGAGCTTATACAAGAACCAGAAGAAAAACTACTTACGATGATTTTGTCCAACTTATGTATCATATGGTTCTTATCCATATTTTACAAAACCTAACATGGGATTGGTATTTTGTGAATAAGATGTTCTACGTATATACATTATGCATGCAAAAAACTCAAGGTTGGTTTTAAAAAGAACATATAAATTTTTTAAATTATGTAAATATAATCTCACCGTTTTTTACAAAAATATAGAATTTTTTAAAAATTGACCTTGGATCAACGTGAATTTTTGCATGCATGACTTACATAATCCCCACTCTTGCTATCACCGGCGAGGAGTCACACCTTCCGGTGACCTTCCTCCCCTCCTCTACCTATACTCGTGAACAGGTATAGGAGGGGAGATCAGGAGTACAGGTAGACATGGGCTAGGATTGGTCTGGGCCTGGCTTGGACCAGGGTCAACGGTTATATGAATTTCTGGCCATACCAATTAAGCATTTTTCAGAGTATCTCCAATGTGGTGCTATATAAGTTGCCATTACTAAAATTTGGTATTGGCACCCAAATAATTTGCTCCAATGGGAATTGGGTTGCCAAATCTTGATAATGGCACACTTTAGTGCCAAATTTAGCATTTGCCATTTGTGCCACATCATACTTCTTTCTTAAAAAATGTAAGAAATGCCAAAATATAGTATTAATGCATTGAAACACATTGATGCCAAAATTTTGCATTGATGCCATATAATTGGGGTGCCAAATTTTGACTTTGGCACATCAAATGACATGAATACATTGGAGATACTCTCATGGAGTATTGTCTAATGAAGCATTTGTCAAGGTGTCTTAAGGTTGGCTTTGATATCTCTTGTGAGAGCATCTCCAATGCATTCAAGCCATTTGATGTGCCAAAATAAAAATTTGGAATTCCAAATGGCATTAATGCCAAATATTGCCATCCATGTGCTCTGGTACATTAGTGCTATAATTTAGCACTTTTCACTTTTTTGAAGAGAAAGAATGACATAACACAATTAGCAAGTGACATTTGAGATGCCAAATTTGGCATCAAAGAGTGCCATTGTAAAAAATTGGCACTCCAAATAGCACCTTATTGGAACAAGTCATTTGAATACCAATATCAAATTTTAACAATATAGTAACCCATTAGAGATGGTCGGACAAAACATCTGTCATTCCCTGGTGGATTGTGAGTATTGTCTAATGGAAAACTCAACACACTCGTCTTAGGCCGTGACAGTTGAGCACCCTTTAGCCAATCCACCAAAGGTCAAGCATAGCTACGCTAGCACAAAGACACAGCCACAATGGGTCCTACAAACGCAAAAGCCAGTGAATCATTTCTTCAATTTTCATATTGTAAGAGGGTTTATTGCATGAACCAGCAAGGCATGGGCTGCAACCAGCAGTGCCACATTTAGCCTATAAATGAATTTTGAGGTTTTGTGACGCGCGCATTCTACAAGAGTATGTCAAAGGGCAAGTATGCCCATTCACACTGTCATAATTAAGTGTTATATGCAGCACATAAATGAATTTTATAGTGGGGTGGCCAACTTGATTGTCATTAGGGTATAAATGGTACAGTTTAACCGGTTTGAAAACAAAAAATGAGTCAATCCAATTCTAACGGCCCATGAAAATTTCAATCCAAACCAAGCCATTATAAAAGACAAATAAACCAACTCAAACCACGTGGTTTGAGCGGTCTGAATGGTTCCTTAATCTAAAAGAATAAAAGTGGATTAATTTTTGGGATTTTAATTTGACAAGAATATAAAATATATTTTCTAGGTTATGTTTTCTACCTTGTGTCGACTAAAAGTCATTCATAAGATCAGGAGAACACTAAAATATCTAAAAATAATGCAAAGTTATTTCTTGTCCAACAATCTCTAATAAAATAAGTAAAACTATATAATAATAATGCAAAGTCATTCACATACAAGAAATAAATTTATATAGAGACCAAAGCAAGTCCAAAATAATACTTACATAAACACCCTAAAATGGTAATGAACTATTATAAGACAATCAATTTCACACGTTTTTTAGGCATTGTAAAACTACTAATATATGTCATACTATTAATATTTGTAAACTTTAGGTATTTATATTATTTAATAAATGAAACACTGGTAATATAAAAAATATTATAAATCTTTTTAAAATATATAGTTTGGTCCGGTTTAAATGTTTTGAGTTTTTAATAAATCCAAACCAACCCAAAATTTAAAACGGTTTGATTTTCTTAAACCAAACCAACCCATAGACATTATAAAGCCCCAGTTTCGTGGTTTGGCCGATATTTTTTCACCCCTAATTGTTATTTGCCACAAATTATGAAAAAGAAGATGCAGGTACCACAATCCCACACTCATAAGAATGGGTTTGTGTAAAAGAATAGAATCCATCCTATCCCAAATCGCCTGAATAAAAGGCTTATTGTAATTTCATATATATTCCTATAATGGTCCATCCACCTACGAGCTTATGCAGGGGCGGAACTATATATGGGGCTACTAGGTGGCTTATACTCCC
>JAESVK010065661.1:0-12546 GCA_017140935.1 Hamamelis virginiana
CTTCCCTTGTGATTAAAATTAATTTTGTGAAGTATGATGCTATGTCTTGATGATAGTTTTAGTATGCATATTAGGTTGCATTTAGTGCATTTTTTTCACCCTCTTTTATTCATTATTTTGGGGTTTTCATCTATATTTAAGATCACTTTTAAATCTTTCCAAGGTCTAAAAGTGGCTTTAAAGTGGATTAAAACTCATTTTTAGGGTCTAAATTAACATAGAAACATATTTAGGTTCACATAGATAACTTAGATTGCATTTAGGACATTTTTCATGCATTGGTTGCATTCTTTATTGCATTTTTTATGCATTTTTATGCAATTTCCAGAAATTCCAGCATACATTATTTAGTGTTTTAGGTACTTAGATCAACTTAGGATTAGTTAGGAACCCTAGAATTAGGGAGGTTACTTGACCTCGCTTAGGACTATCATTTGTTGTAAGAATTGTAGTAGCGATTGAGTTTTATTTAATTTCGAAGTCTACTTCGAGAACAACTCTAAACAAAGTGATTTTCAAAGTGTTTAAAATGGAATAAAATTCCATCTTTTATGCAAATAAAAGTGTTTCGATCAAACCCAAAAACTCTCGAAGCTAAAGTCCTAGATAAGATAGAATCCTTTTGGCTATATAGTTCATTACAATAGGAGAGTCCTATGTGATCGAACTACGTGGACTTTGATCTTTATCAAGAAATTGGTAAGGTACGTAGGCAGTCAATAGAGCGCAAGTCCAATCTTAGGTTGACTATGAGTTTCCTAAGGTCTTTAGGATTGTGTATACTTTTGTACTATCTATTATTATTATTATATATTATTATTCATATTTTGTGGTTAATTAGATAAATGGCATTGTTGTGATAAGATTTTGATAAAGTCCAAACTTAATTAGGGCGAGGTGGGTAAGGAGTTCCTTGGAACATTCCCACTTCGTAACCTAGCCCCCGAATGCAACTTTGATTCGAAGACCATGCTTTTCCAAAATATGGGGTCAATGTTTTATTGAAAATAAAACTCTTTTTGTGGTTTCCTTGTTCCCTAAAAATAAGGTGACAACTCCCAATTTTTTTACAAACACTTATCCTTTTTTCAAAACCCAATCTTGAGTGGATAATAGAGAAGGATAAACGTGGATAATAGAGAAGGATAATAGAGAAGGATAAATCGAGACGGATAAAGATCATCTACAATCCACGATGACTACATAGTGAACGAAAGGCCTCTCGATCCCTTGGGATAGGTGGCTGGTTCACAAAACCATAAAAAGAGTTTTATTTTCAATAAAACAGTGACTCCATATTTTAAGGAAAAGCAAGTCTTCGAACCAAGATTGGATTCAGGGGCTAGGTTATGAGATAGGAAGGTTCCAGAACGCATCCTGTAGGCACATATCTCACCCTAATTAAAGGTCTCCTAATTACTTTTGGGCTTTATCAAAATCTTATCACAAAAAATCTTAATTATCTAATCAACCACAAAATAGGGATAATAATACATAAATAATAATAATAGATAATAATAAAAGGCAAACAAAATCCTAAAGTCCTTAGGAGACACACAGTCAACCTAAGATTGGACTTGTGCCCTATTGGCTGCCTACGTACTTTACCAGTGTCCTGATAGAGATCAAAGTTCGTCATATTTCGAAATGCCTACGACTCATCCTAAGATAGAGAACTACCTTCAATTATCTTTTAAGAGCTACTTAGAATTCTAATATGAAGAGACCTCTTATTCAAACATAATTCTTTCTCAAAAAAAAAAAAAAAAAAAAAAAAAATTTTTAAAAAAAAAAAATTTTTTTATAAAAAAAAACTAAAAAAAAAAAAAAAAAAAAAAAAAAAAGACTTTTGAGGATAATTTCTTATCTCAAGGGAGTTCTAGGGAGGTAGGACACCTCACCAGGCCTAGAGTCTCTAAACTACATTTCCTACTTGTATCTAGACTCTAACACTAACTGAAACACTTCCTAAACATACTAACAAGAATGGACATCAACTTTAACACATCTAAATATGCAAAACAAACCTATAATGATACAAAAGTGATCCTAACCTTTGCTAAGTTGTCCTAGAATCAATTTCTAACCTAAATGCCTAAAAATACATTAAACTAAAGTAATTAAAGGATGTTTAAGCCACTGGACAGAAATTTAAACATACCTAAAAATACCTTAATGTAATGCCAAAAATATGCAAAAACAATCCTAGTTACAATGCATGCTTTCTACAAGGCAAATATGCGATAATTGACTAAAAACCATAATCTGATGCTTTAATATGACCATATACCATCATGTGCATTAAAATTGAATCACAAGAGAAAAGTCTTACCTTTGCAAGATCCCTCGAACCATTAAACATTGAACCACACAAGCACAATATGCATACAAAGACACTTATCCATATAAAATCATAAAAGATCAAGTTTTCAATTTATCGAACACATATAAATGCAAGGACTCTCTATGTAACTAAAGAAATACCTAAATCATCCTAAAGCATGCTTAAAAAATATATGAAAACAATCTTTTAACACAAAATATGAAACCATGCATTCTCATGTAGAGTCATAAGACAAAACATGTAATGACACATAAAACATAAACTTTATGTTAAAAACAGCAACTTTAATATCATAGTATGCATTCTAGACACAAACTAAGCGAACAAAAATTGCCTAAGACATGCTTCTACTATTCATACAATAGTTGCCATGATCCTAAAATAAGAAAAACACAACCTTCATGTGCAAACATGAACCCATGACTCAAAACATGCCAAACTAACTCAAAACAATAACTAATATGCAATACTAACATGCTAAACTATATGCAGACACTAAGATATTTAATCCTAAACATACATACATAATCTAAACACTCATTCCTAATCTACCTCATGCTTATAATTAGAAGAAACTAAAGCACACATGCTGCAATTTTTAGAACTATGCCAAATAGCCTAAAAATCAACTATGTTATGTAACTAAGCATTCTAATACTAATGGGAGGGATGAATGTACCTTAATCCTTCTTCTTCCTAGCTCCAAGCCTTCTTCTTCAAGCTTCAGTGGCCTCCCAATTCGTAGTTAGGGTTCTAGGGACTGGTTTAGGGCGCCAAAGTTTCTCAATCCAAAGTTCATTTTTTTTAAACTGATTTCTAAGTGATGTATATATAGAAGAGGCTTCAATTTGATCAATGGCTCTCACTAAAACCCTAGGGAATGATCCAAAGGCTTTAAATGAGTCTTCCAAAGTCCCTAAGGTCGTACTAAGCCCTCCAAGCTGATTTAGATAGGGTTTGGAAGAGTCCCAAGCGATTAAAACTCTCAAAACTCGAAAAATTGGCGGAATCAGGCAAAAGGCTCGGGTGACCGTCCACCCTAGGATGGTTGGCCATCCTTCATGGATGGTTGGCCATCCCTAGGGGGATGGTCATCGAGCCCTGGTGCAAAATTTTCAAGTTTTGGGCCTGTCTCAGCATATTTCGATCCGGTTTCGGTTTTTTTCAGCTTTTCGGGCTCGTTTTAAGTCCAAATTCGACGATTCAAGAACCAAAACGACCATAATTTGATTCTACATGTTTTGAGAGGGGTTTAAATTGAAAATGCACTGAACTCAGTCAAATTATTTAGGAAAAAGCTGACCAATTAGCTGTTTTGGGCCTGTTGAGCCTAATTAGGGTTTTGAAATCCACTAACCGATTGCTCTCGAAATCGTTTCTACTTCTCGAAACAAGTTTTAAAATCTTTTAAGAAAGTGTTTTTAAAGCTTTTGAAGGCTTTGATTTGATAAAAAGGTCGAATCACAGCTGCTTTAGATGAAAACCCTAATATGAGCTTAAAAGGGCCCTTTGGGCCTTAAGAGCCAAACATGAGCTCCAAGGCTCAATGGACTTTTCCACTGATCAACTTAGCTACCAAACACACCCTAAATATCCATGCCAAACTCGTGGGACAATCCGGAACAAGATCGACAGTCATTCAGAGCTTTTGTGATCCAATGGGCAATATTGTCTTTCGAATCACAAAAGACCTTATTACCTATCAAGCCTAACTCGGAATGCTATGGAATTTAACAGGGATATTACTAGACTCACTAAAAACTAAATGCAAAAAAGAACCGACTCAATCTAACCTAAAAACCTACATGCGATAATGACCTCTAACTAACTATACAAAAAGGTACTCTAGACAACTTAGGGTTTCGACACCCTATTCTACCTTAAATCATAGGCAACCATTCATGACTCTTCTCAGGGTCAAAAATGGATGTCTACACAAATTATTATTTTCAATAATAGTATTTAAACTAAAATTCTGTTGCCAACTCTGATGTTGTAGTAAATGAAACCTATCTTCTTGAAAGAGAATAGTATGTACTAGACATTCCTTTAGGCAATTTGTAAATGGTATTTCAAATTTCTTTATATAAGTATCTCATTCTTAAACTCTGTTAAGAATATACTTGTTTCTATTCAGAATTACTATTCTGAATCAATATTAATCAATATCTACTAACAACTTACTTGTAGCATTTATGATATTGATTCGAGTACATAATTTTATATGAGTCTCGTATTTCTCAAATATCTTGCTCATATATATAATTCCCATAAAATCTAATTTTAAGGGATTTGAATTCTTATAATGTTTATAGAACTCATATTACTACACTTAGTATTTTAAAATATGCACTTTATAAAGAATGATAAGAATAATTTGATGACATTATGCTCCCACTGGCCCTTTTAAAACAAGGTAGTTTATGTATTAAACTTTTTAATAAAATAAATTTCCTTTTCTATGTTTTAATAAGGCATGGTTCTCAACCATTGTGAAAATATTGTTTTTCTAGTAACTCTTTATTTAAGGAAACATGCTTTTAAAGTTTATTTGAAATATCTCATAATCCAAATAATCTTTCGATTATATTGTTTGACATATTTAAGATCCATTAGTGATATGAATTATTCAAACTAAAATAAGGTTTATATATCTTATGTATTATCCATTTTAATCTCCTTATTAAATAAGGTGATTGGTTCATATTAATTAATGAATCGAATTTCATTTATTAATACGAACCTATATAGTTGAATTATCATATCTATTTATTCATTTTATTTATAAAGAATAAAGAACTTTAAATTAACTGCCAGACATAATCTAAAATATCGAATAGTATAGATAAACTGTTTTAAATAAACAAGTATTCAAAACTAAATAAAACTTCAAAATAAAGTATTTATTACAACTGGAAATAAAATTAAAGTTCTTTTAAGTCTAAATAAAGTGATCAAGAATTAAGCTAAAATGTCGAAGGTAACAACTCTTGATCATTTCCAAACATAGTAAGCCGATCTCTACTCGACCTTTTGCTTCCCTTTGTCTCTTGCATACAATCGTATTGTATAAAGAAAAACCTAGTTAGGTATCACATACCATAAGAAAAATACTAATTCGTAATTAGCAAATGAATAATAAATAGGACGTACCATTAGAAGACCCAGTCTTCAAAGAACTTAGGTACTCCTTGCAATTTCTTTTCCAGTGATCAGTCTTGCCGTAGTGATAACACTTTCCTTTTGTATCCTTCTTCTTTACTCCTCCTTTTGGCTTATGATTGGACTTCTTCTTCTTCTTTCCCTTGCCCTTAGGCTTGGTTTTAGAAGATGAGGCCCCATCAATAGCCAAAATATTTCTTTTGGAATCTATTTTCAAGGTCTTCTCAACATTTATTAACATATTCATCAAATCAGTTAAAGTAACTTTATCATTCACATCAGACATGTGAAAATTCATGATGAATTGTTTGAAAGTTGAAGGAAGTGAATAAAACAGAATATCAGTACTCATTTCTAAAGTGATCTCGACACCTAGATCATGAAGAGCATGGATGTTTCGGATCATTTTGAGGCAGTTCTCATTAACTGATGTCCCTTCCACCATCTTACTTGTGAAGAGTTCACCAACAGTATTGTACCTTACGATCCTGCTTTGTGATTCATACAACTCCTTAAGATTCAAGAGGATAGCATATGCACTGTCAATAACCTCATGTTGTCTTTGCAGCTCGTTGGCCATCGATGCCATCATGTAGTATCTCACCTGCACATCATCCTCGAGTCACTTGTTATAAGTGTCTCGCTCCTCTTCAGATGCCCCCTCATGCAAAGCATTGGGGCGTGGGGATTTGGTGACATAGTCAATCTTATCAGTGGCTAAAACAATTTTCAGATTTCTAATCCAGTCAATGAAATTCGGACCAGTCAAACGGTTGTTATCAAGAATTCCAGATAATGGGTTTAGTGGAGCCATCTACAATAGAAAATAATAAATGTGAATTTCATATTATTTAAACCATAAATACCTTTTGGTTTCTAAGTTTTATGGTACCTTCAACAATTTTTTTCAAATCTCATATACTCTTTATTAATGAGATTATGGAATTTCAGCATTGAATTTCCTTAGCGGGGATTGGGGTCCCATCAAGGATTAGTAATCCTCACATAATAGGTTCTTGGATACTAATTTTGATGAGTGGATAACTCTTTATTCTAATGCTTCAAAAAGCAAGTTCTAATCTTCTTTTAGCCTCTAAACTGTAGTATCCTCACATATTAGGTTCTTGGATAGTATATTTTAGTTAAGTCACACCCACCATTCACATAAGTATGGTCAATTGAATGTTATATCCCTCACATAATATATTATTGGGATGCACCATTTTCGCATCTTATGATATCCAATACTAAATAAGATATGATGAATCGTTAGGATGGATATGTTCCCGCATATCTGTAGCCAAACATAACCATTGAAAGAATTTTCTTATTTTATAATGGTGGGAGGCTAGGATAAGGCTCATATCTCTTCCTTACAAATAAATTTTTTGAAAATGAAGGGTTTTGTAAAAGGTCTCATTTTTAACATTAAACATACATCACATGCATCACACACACACACACACACACACATATATATCTAGCATACATATAAAAATTTAGACCAAACTTTATTATTAGTTCTCGATTATCATCTAACTGTCCTTCTAAAGGCTATGGTGGATTTATCTTGAACATATAATAAATTAGGTCAAAGCCCTAACTAGCATACATAACATATATTAATGAGCCTTGGATTGATTATGGACTTTTAAGGTGGGTTCAAACTTTGAGCCAAAAAGATGAACCCTAGGTCTATAGTGAGGGTTGGGTGATCGTAATTAAAACCTATGTAATTAATTACATAATGACAAACAAAAGCTTCTCAAGATCTTGCAGTCATCTCCAAGTACTTCTTAAGTCTTTGTTTTTCTTCTCGTACAAGACTCCACCAAGTATCTCGGGTCCACCACTCGCCCTCTTGATTCGATCATTACAAATTAAATAAAAGAAATAATGAGATTAATGAGAAAGGGAAATACATTGGAATAGAGAGGGAATTGAAAGAGGCATACAAACCCCAAATTAATTACATCATCTTATTTAAACTACTTTAAATACAATTCCAAAAATAAACCATACACATCTAATGCGGTCAATCACATCACATTTAATTGGTCTTAAGTCCATAATCATCCATTCGCATTTATACAACCACATTGCATAAATAAAAGCTATAACAAATCAAAGGTAATGATGGCAATGGCATATAATTAATTAAAGTCAATCTATTATTATCTCATAACAATAATTAAAACTATTATTATTATCTTATAATAATATAATCCTTCTAATCTAATTAAAAGAATCCCATCACATCTCATATGACTATACTAGTTTCTTTCAAATAAGTAAAACACCCAATTTAAGCAAATAGGGTTTTAAATAAATAGAATTTAATTTGAGAAATTATTCTCACAATTCCTACCATGCATTTAACACTTTAATATGCTTTATAAATTAATCAACATTACCCTATATGAAAGGATTCGTTCGAAAACATGGAATCGCAGCGGAAGACAAAATAA
This sequence comes from Hamamelis virginiana, assembly GCA_017140935.1. Taxonomy (NCBI): domain Eukaryota; kingdom Viridiplantae; phylum Streptophyta; class Magnoliopsida; order Saxifragales; family Hamamelidaceae; genus Hamamelis; species Hamamelis virginiana. The sequence goes on from JAESVK010065661.1 coordinate 7,975, forward strand.
AACTTTTTAAAATAATGATTCCATCATCGAATGATCCTAAACAAGAATCGAACAAGCATTGGGATATGTGATTTACATACAAGCAAATAAAATTTATTAAACATAAATTAATCTTACTTGATTCGCCTTTCGATTTGCAATCCTCGACCTTGAACTTCAACGCAATGAAGTCTCCAACGGTATCCACACGAGAGTAAGATTCCCTAGACCCTTCTAGTCTTTCACAACGCTTGTGAGCAAGCTAGAATGGAGAGGGAGAGGAGAGAGGATTTTCGGCCAAGGGGTTAGCTTAACCCTGGAATGTGTAAAACCACATATTTATAGAATTTCTTCTCTTTAAGGAGTGTTTGGTTACTAGTGCTAGCATGACCAAACATCCTTGAATAGAGTAATCCTATTCTTGGTTAATTTTGACTTTTAATTAATTAACCTTTAATAATCAAAATCAAACTTAACTTCAAGACAGGATTCCCCTCTCACAAGTTTAAGGAACTCACTTACTCTCTATTGTGTGTGACCCTTTGGGTTCACCCCAACCTAGCAGTGACTAGGGACATCTCCATGTCTCCTAAAATAGAAACTTTCTATTTAAAGGTTTAATTGAAACTATTCCAATTATGCCCTCATTGATAACACTTATCAATAGGCTTTCACTGGTCATGAGTGACGTCTAGCAATGTGTCATGACATGCCCTAGGTTTGGGTGAATAGCAGAACTATATGAACCCTTCTTGTTACTTAATCTTTCATCCCCTAATGTCATAGTTAAGATATTTAGGGTATGGATATAAGTCAAAACCCTATCTTAACTTTCTTGTCATATGTTCTTCAAATTATAATATCAATCAGATGAACCCTATGAAACCCTTTCATATTTCATCTATCACTCTGGCCAGAGATTCACATTGAGAGTTATATTTAAGAACTGACCCTGACATTCTCTCTCATAACATTGAGAGTGATGATTCCTTATTGACCACTCATATGCCTTCATGCAAGACCTATTAGAGCCAATGAGTGCTGACTACAACCTTAAGATCAAGGCTGTATAAAACACTATCAAACCCTAATAACTCAGGCACAAGACATCCATGGTGTCTCAGGTCTTAGGATTACCAAATGGACGTAACATAAGAATATTCCTTTAACTTAATATCCATAGGAATATTCTAGTAGATCAAGTTCAGTGTACATATTCTCTAATATGCACCCACAGATTAACCTAAGTGTCTCTACACTGATAGGAAAGACTACCTATCCTCCCATTGGAGTTAGTTTAAATCTGTGCCACTCTTGCCGGTTTAATAAATGTCCTCTTTAATAAACCTATGAGCAGGAACACTTTAAGAATAAATGTATATGAGAAATATGAGTCTTCATATCTCAACAAACTTGAGATACACATTTCTCTTGTCATTTATTCATGAACATTATCGTATATATAATTGAATATACAAACGATAAGCAGTACCTTCTTATCCTAATATGAAATAGATATGCACTTTAGGATTGGTTTTAGGGCATACCTCTAACACTATAGTGGTGGAAATAAATAATAACTCAAAATAAAATTCTATGAAAGAAATAATTTCTGTTTTTCAACAAAATTTTAGAATTCAACTACTGTTTTGGGACTAAACTTTCCTATATTAAAACTAACTTTTAAAATGTGAGAATACTCTATTTCACAAGAATTTTCAGTCCTCTTTCAAATGGCATAGGTCTCGTCTAGTGATTCCAACTTTTGGTATCACTTTAAAGCATTTTGTGATGCTAACTCCAAACCCTGACAGATTCTAGAATTTAATTTGCTCACAAATGGCTTTAAATGGCCTAATCTAAAATGAACTAAGTCATGGGAACACTTCAATTCACTAGGATTTTCAGTTCTCTATCCAATGGCAGGGGTCTCAACACTTGATTCCAACATTTGGTATCAATTTAAGGCCTTTTGTGATAGAGAGTCAGAATTTCCAGATTTGACTTTTAATCATAAAAACCTTAGTATGGCTAACCTAGGTCACAATAAGTCATGGGAACTCTTCCTAAACTTAGCTAAGACCTTATATTAATGAAGTTGATAGGTGGCTAGCTTTGAAAACCTCAGAAAATATTTTTCATAGATTTTACAAAAGCTATAAAGTTGCTGCCTAGAAAAACAGCAACCTTGTTTTAACTTTAAAACAATTTTAAAATTAATTCAAGCAATATATAATCATGCCAAAACACTTTTAACATGCTAATATATTATTAAGCAATATCCCTATATGTTTTTAAACAAATTAAAAACATTAATTCATCACATGAATTGTTCAATCTCTCAAGAACACTAAAAGGGGTTTTTATAAAATTATTTTCATGAAACCTACTTGTTCTTCATTTTTAATTTTCAAAAACAATGAGACTAATTTTGAAAACTCCATAAACAATTTATAAAACGTATGAAGAACTAGAGCCATGAAAATAAAATAACAAACAAGGGCCATTAGGGTTAGGGTTAGGGTTTGTAATCCTTACCTAATCCAATTAATTTAGGGTTTCCATAAACACTAAACAAGTTGCCTAAATTTCCTAAAATCAAATCATTCAAAATATGAATGAATCAAATCAAAATAAGAAACTTTCCTAAACATGAACAATTTCAAAATAGGAAATTGGGGATTTCAAGATTTGACAATTAGGGTTTTTAATTTCAATTCAAAAAACTTCCATATTTTGATTTAGGGTTTCCTAAACCAAAATCCAGCCACCATGTCACATTCAATTAGGATTTTGTAAGAACCCTAAAGGACCATTGTTAACAAATTAACAAACCTCCATTAATATGCAAATTTAAACAAATTTAAATCAAGCTATTTGCAAGTATCAAGATTCAATTTAAAACGATTTTAAAATAATTAAAAACATGCAAATATGTTCTAGGGTTTGTAAACCCTAGTATTCGAAATCATGAGGGTGGAAAACCCCATGGCCGTGAACCCTATTAGGGTTTCCTAAAACCTTAATCACCATTATACCCAATTTTCTAAAAATCAAGCTTTTGTTCTTATTTCACAAATCAAGAACTTCATCCATTCAATCCTAGGGTTTCTAAAACTCAAAGATTCAACCATGTATGTTCATGATAGGGTTTCTAAAACCTAAATCATGTTTAACATCAACCAAGAACCAAACAGGGTTCTATAAACCCCAGGTGGCCGAAATTGACAAAGAGAGAGGAGAGAGAGGCCGTACCTTGTTGGGTATTTTGATTAATCCTCAACCTTCTATACATCATGGGAAACAAACCCCAATCATAAAATCATCAAGGGGGGAAGTCCCATTGGGTCCAAAAATTAGTGAGAGAGAATGAGAGAAAAACCTAAATTTGTGTTTTAGGGTTTTAACAAAAACTCAAACTAAACATTAAAGGGGTGAAACCCCACATGGCCGAACCTTACTAGGGGCTGCCCACATGATTCGAAACCTTCTAGGGCTGTCAATAAACCCTAGTTGCCATTTAAAATAAAAACAAAACAAGAATAAGAAGGAAAACCTCCCATGGCCAAATTCTCTATGGCTTCCAAAACCTATGACTTTTTATTTTAATTTATTATATCCATACATGCCATCATTAAACTCATGATCATGCTTAATATGGCTCTGATACCACTGAAAGGAAATCAATGGTTTGGATTCGAAGCGGAAGACTTGCAACAAAAATTTTTACAAGAGAAGAATCCTCCATCAAAATCTGGCAGGATTTCGATTAAGCATCAAATCATGAATTATCAAAGTAACAACATAAATAAACTAATTAAATACATACTTACTTGAACCTCTTTTGTTTTTGCGATTGTCGAATGGTATCTTCAAACGGATGAAGCCTCCAAAAGTATTCACATGAACACAAGACCCTTTGAATCCTTGCAACTCCTTAACTCTTGAGAAAGAGGCAAGCTTGAGAGGGAGGTGATGAGAGCACGGTTTGGGAGAGAGAAGGGGAGCTTACAGCCCTAGGGTTTCTCTCTTCCTTTTGTGGCTTCCTCTAATGTGGAGGCTAGGTTACTTATTGCTAGATTGACTTTACACCTCCTTATATAGAAAATATTCCCTTTATTTGCTATTTGGTCCCTCCCTTATTAACTATTAATAATAAGGATCAAATTAACAATAAATAAGAATATACTCCTCTCATTAATTCAAAAGACTCTCTTATGCCCTATTGTGTGTGACCCTTTTGGTTCACCCCAACCTAGCAGTGGATAGTGACATCTCAATGTCTCCTAAAATAGAAACTTTCTGTTAGCCTTATGGCTTCCACCCATATTTGTTAAATGATTTTGATGATAACAAACATTGTGTTTTAAGCTCTCATGTGCATATGAATACATTGTTGTATTGCACATGATAATATTGTTGTATTAAATATGAATATATTGATATATTGCAAATGAATATTTTGATGTTCATTCGTGTTTATTGCCAAACCTTTTTGAATGAATGTTTATTGTTTGACAATGTCATATTAGTTACTTGATTAACATTGTCATATTTATTGAATGTTTGTTTGGCTAACATTATTGATTGATT
>JAESVK010065662.1:3757-27965 GCA_017140935.1 Hamamelis virginiana
AAGTTGCCCAATAAAATAATAATGTAGTAAAATATGATAGAATAGAAGAGTAGAGAGTGTAGAATCAAAAAATAAAATCATAAAAATCATGTTAAAGAACCCCTCAATTTATAGACCAAAAACTAGCCGTTATGTAACGGTTAGTGACTTAATATGCCCATAAAGATTTTGTAACCCCCAATTAAATTTGATTAAATAATAAATTTAAAATATTAAAAATCATGAATAAAAGTTTTGAAATTTTAATTCTTTTTAATAATATTTCTCAACATGTTGGACTGTACACATTGATTTGAGTGTTCCATTTAAGATGAAATTGTCACACGTTTGCAATGTGGAATGAAATTTGGGTCTACCAAAAGTTATACACAGTGGCACGGTTTTCACACGAACTTAGAGAGAGTCAATAGCATTAAGGACCCATTGTGTGAGTGCTATAATTTATTTCAAAATAAATTATTGTGATGTGAAAGGCAGTGGGGCAAAAGAATGGCCTTGTTGTGCCCCTTTACTTGGAATTTGATTATGGGATTTTCTAGAAATAGGATACCACGTTTTTCTTATGACAGAAGAATTCTATACATTTGTTTCTTTTCATTTTAATTAAAACAAAAATGACATCATTTGAGTGGGTCTCTTTTAACTTATAAGTTTTAATTAATTTACCTACCTACTTTTATTCACAATGTGTTGTATTCGGATAGATGCAAATTATGCTTCCATCGTTTCGCATAACAATGGATGGATCCATTGAAATTCCACCATGTCATTACTCATAGGAAAAATGCTTTACAATTTGAGAAGCACAAGGCCAGCCCTAAGATTGGGGCTCTAAGCGAGCTCCTAAAATAGGGTCCTCTTATATATTGACGCAAAAAAGTTTTATATAAAATATTTAACTATCTATTTTTTTTTTCTATTTGCTTGTACCCACACAAAGTTTGATGTCATATATCATTACTTAAGCTTATCCGCCATATCATTTTTAAGATAACATAGTTAATCCATTCAATTTATCTTGTGACATCGATGACCGAAGGTAAGATCTTCGAGATTGGCACAATAGGTCTTCAAACATTGATCACCGATAGAACTTAACTTCTTCAAATCAAACAAAAATCCAAAATTTTGCTCGTATCTTTGAAATTGCTCAAACCTACTTTTAAGTGAAGAAATGCCTTGATCAAAAATATATACAAAGTAATTAACTCTAAAAGCTAGATTCTTCAGCTAATTGTGTACTTCGCTTACATTCTCAACAATTTGTTTCTGTTTATTAATGATACGTTTTTCACAAAAAAATAAAATAAATAAATAAATAAATAAAAATGGTTCAATCTCCATGGCACTTGCAACTTCTTTAGCTAGCTTCAGTTCTAGCCTCTATAAATCCATTTTCTCTATACATTTCAAAAAAGGTAACTGGTCCTTTTAAGTGATGTAGAGCAGCATCGACATTCATATTTTTAGCTTGAAGAGTCCTACTAACATAATTAATAGCAAACAACAGATTGTGCCAAATAATCATAGCAAGTAAGAACTCAAAATTCTCAACTTCATATATTGCTAAGAACTTAGCTTCACTCTGTCTTGGAATCATCATTACTATTTTCCAAGTGAAGTAAAGCATCTCTTATTTGTGGAACTTAGTACCTTATTACTTTAACACTCTCAACGCGACCCTCCCAATGTGTTTGTGACAGTGACTTAAGCGTGAGACTTTTCACATTATCCTTGAAAACTTTCCATTGCTTTAGAGAAGACTAAAACAATGTGTATATACACTACAATGAAAATTGTCAAAGAAGACGGTTGGTTTTTGATATCCATGACGGTTTTTCTCCATTGTCATTAAAATGATATATATCATGAATGTTGTTGTAAATACATGCATGCACATGTGGATGACCACCTCATTCTATAACATCTTCTCTTTCTCTTCCACTCTTAATCATGTAACTTATGATCTCTTGAATTGGTATTGTAACTTATGGCTTTTGGTTTTCCACTCATCATGAGTATTGGCCTATAAATAGAGGTGTCACCATCATGAAGAAAATAGAGAGAAAAAACAAAGAGCTTGGAATAGCCATAGAGAAAGTTATATCGTAACTTGTTAATATTCATAGTGAAGAGCTCAGATTGTTGGCTATCGTGGACGTAAGCTAAAGGCTGAACCACGTAATTTCTTGTGTCTCGTGATTGTGTTCTTATTCTACATTTCTTTTATAACACGTTATCAGCATGATCAAGGTACATAATTGTTTTCCTTTTTTCGTTCATATCATTCATATTATATTTGTTTATTTATTTATCAAATTTAAAACCTACAGTTCCAAATCAAATGATTAATCTGGACATAAAGCTCATTGAGTTATTCTAAGACCCGCAGTCTTATCAGCACGATCAAGGTATATAATTGTTTTCCTTTTTTCATTCATAACATTCATATTATATTTGTTTATTTATTTATCAAATTTAGAATCTAGAGTTCTAGATCAAATGATTAATCCGGACCTGAAGCTCCGTGAGTTATTCTAAGACCCGCAGTCTTAAGATTTCCAAATTTTATAATATATATGAACCAGAATATTCATATGATCTAAAATAAAACTCGAAATTTTAATTTTATATAGGGGCCCGAAGTTCCCTAGTTTTAATTTTATATATGTTTAGTTAGGGACCCGAAGTTTCCTATATCATATATCGCTATATTATAAATTCGGGTATGAAATATTGTTATTTTTTTTTTCCTTGTGTATTTTTATTTTTGATTCAAAGTTGATAATACCCAATGCTTAAATTATTAATGTTAAAAAAAAAAAATTGGCTATACAATCAAGCCTGAAGTCTTGACAAGAAACTGAAGATTTGATTTATGAGTTCTAGACCCAAAGTTCTAATTCTCATAGGCCAATTCTTAATTATATTTATTCTTGTTTTCTTAAATTAATTCTTTATATAATTTATTTGTTTTGTTACAGTTATTGGAAGAAAATGAAGAACCTTGCTAAGCTTGATTTTAAGGCTCTTGCTGTTAGTAGAGAACTATTTATCATGGCAATTGGATGCTAAGATTCATTTGCAATTCAAAATCTTGGTGATGCTATCAAAGAAGGAAACAAAGTGTCTTTGGAGGACAAAGCCTCCACACTCATTTTTTTATGTCATCATATCCATGAAGATTTAAAGAATGAATATTTAATTGTGGAAGATCTTTTAAGTCTTTGGATAACCTTGATGGATAAGTATGATCACCAGAAGATGGTTATTCTACCTAATGCTCAAAGTGAATGGTTGAGTATGAGGTTCCAAGACTATAAGACAGTTTCTGATTATAGCTCTGCTTTATTTAATATTGTTTCTCATCTCAAATTGTGTGGTAAAAAAGTTAATGATGCGCAGATATTAGAAAAAACATTATCTACTTTCCATGCCTCTAATGTGCTTTTGCAGCAGCAATATAGAGAGAAATGATTTTCTAAGTATTCAGAACTTATAATTTGTCTCTTAGTTGCAGAAAAAAATAGCAAAGTTCTAATTAAGAACCATAATTGGGTCTATGGTAATTCCTGAAGCAAATGCCAACTTTAGTCGAAACAGAGGCAGAAATGGTTATAGAGGTAGAGGTGGTCACAATAGTGGGAGAAATAATATCACCAAGAGAGGAGGATACAATAATTCATCAAATAGAGGTGGATATAAAGGCCCACATAATAATATAAAATCCAAGAATCACTAGAAGTGGTCTAATCCTCATGCCAAGCAGAATAAGAATTTGCCTAATAATTATGCTAAACATCCAAATGATATTTGCCACAGATGTGGAAAAGAAGGACATTGGTCACGTGTTTGTCATGCACCACTAGAAGTGGCAGCAAAATACCATCTTATATTAATGCTATGGAGACAAATATGTTGGATGCGAATACATCAATGGAATCTCCACTAGATATTACACACTTAGAGTGTCAAGATTTCTTTGAGAATACTGATGGCAAGCCTCTTAGCAACAAAGCATTTGATGCTAAATTGGGAGCACCACCAAGCTAGATCCAGAAGATCTTATAATAATTATTTATATGCATTTGAATTTCTTGTTTTAGTTGTCATCTTTTCTTATATTAGTTTTGTTTGGAATAGAACAATTATCTTTCAATTTTATTATTGCAATGTGATCAAGTAGTTAATTTAATTTATTTTAACATAAAGGTATGGCTCATGGAATGTATGCAATTGAAGATAATCTTTGTTTAGTAGACAGTGCACAACACATACTATACTTAAACAAAGGAATTTTTTCTCAGAAATGGTATTAAATCCACGCAAGGTATACACCATAGCTGGATCTATACAAATCATTTAAGGATCCGGAAGAGCACACATAATATTATCAAATGGTACCCATATATTCATTAATGATGCGTTATATTCAAGCAATTCTTAGAGAAATTTGCTTAGTTTTAAATACATAAGACTAAATGGGTACAGCATTAAAACTATATGTGAAGACAATAAGGAATTTTTTTGTCTTACTATTAATGTTGGAAGCCAGAAGCTCACATTAGAAAAGTTAAGTGCTTTCTCCTCTGGTATCTACTACACAACAATCTCCATGGGGTGAATCCCACTATGTTATAAGCTAGAAGCTAAGATCAAGCATAAAGCTTAATAACCATAATACCTTAACTCTTTGGCATGATAGATTAGGGCATCTTGGGACCACTATATTAAGAAGAATTATTGATAACTCTTGTGGGCATCCTTTAGCAAATCATTAGTTGATTATACCTAATGGATATTTGTGTATCCCTTGCTCACAAGGTAAATTTGTAACCATACCATCTTTTCTCCGTATTGCATCCAAATCACCATCTTTTCTCTAAAGGATACAAAGTGATATTTGTGGTCCTATAAATCCCTTAAGTGGACCGTTTAGGTATTTCATGGTCCTCAATGATGCTTCCACCTGTTGGTCTCATGTTAGCCTACTTTCTTATAGGAATATGGTTTTTGCCCGTCTATTGGCTCACATCATTAAACTTAGGGCACAATTCCCCGACCAATCTATTAAGTCTATAAGAGTTGATAATGCAACTGAGTTTACATCTCAAGTATTTGATGAATTTTGTTCATCGATAGGAATTGATGTTGAATATCCAGTTCCACATGTTCACACATAGAATGGCTTGGCTAAATCTTTTATTAAGCTCCTTTAACTCATTGTCAGACCTTTGCTTATACAGTTTAGATTACCAGTTAGTGCTTGGGGACATGCTATATTACATGCATCAATGCTAATACGACTTAAACCAACAACTGATCATAAATACTCTCATACACAACTCGTGACAGGTAATCCACCAAACATATCTCATTTGAGAAAATTTGGTTGTGTAGTTCATGTTCCAATTCCACCCCCACAACGTTCTAAAATGGGCCCACAATGGAGATTGTGAATATATGTTGGTTATGATTCACCATCTATTATTCGATATCTCGAACCTATGACCGGAGATTTGTTTACAGCTCGTTTTGAGGATTGTCATTTTGATGAGACAAAATTCCCGTTGTTAGGGGGAGATAAGAGAGTTTTGGAAGAACGTTTTGTTCATCTTATTCCTGTAGAACAATCTGTTGCTGAAGAACGATGTGAATTAACGTGGAATACACCTACTTTGTCACATCTAGATCCACGTACTTTATAATGTGAAATTGAAATACAGAGAATATTGCATTTACAAGAAATTGCAAATAAATTACCCGGTGCATTTAATGATGCAGTAAAAGTGACAAAATCACATGTGCCAGCTATAAATACACCTGCCCAAATTAATGTCCCTGTATGTCAAATTTCAAATATGGTAGCAAATAAATTTGCGGTACATTAGAAGCGTGGCAGACCTATAGGTTCAAAGGACTCAGCTCCCCGAAAGAAGAGAAATGAGCAATTACACTCTAAGAACACTCAAAATGAGGTTATGCAAAAATCCACTCTCTCTAAAACTCCAGAAGAAGATATTGTCTTGAAAAAGACATAAGTCCCTTATAAGACTTTATAAGCCCCTGAAGAGGAAAAGGTACCTAATAATGAAGAGATTTTTATAAGTTACACTTATTCAAAAGAGATGTGGAACAGAAAAGAACTGGTCATCGATGACATATTTACATAGACAATAGCTACAAAAATATCAAAGGGTGTTGATGATGATATAGAACCACGCAGCATAAATGAATGTTGACAAAGATCAGATTGGCCAAAATGGAAAGATGCCATTAATGCAAAATTAGAGTTTCTTAATAAACGTGGTGTATTTGGATCTATATTACCAACTCCCAAAGGTGTTAACCCAGTAGGTTACAAGTGGGTGTTTGTGAGGAACGAAATGAAAATAATGGAATCATTCATTATAAGGCACGACTTGTGGCACAAAGTTTTTTGTAGAAACCTGTGATTGATTATGAGGAAACATACTCCCTTGTCATGGATGCAATAACTTTCAGATATTTGATAAGTTTAGCAGTTTCTGAGAATTTAGATATAAGACTCATGGATGTTATAACTGTTTATTTTTATGAGGATCTAGACACAGATATTCGTATGAAAATCCCAGAAGGTTTTTCTTTGCCTGAAGCAAAGTTAAAGAGTACAAACTCAATTAAATTAAGACGTTCATTGTATGGCTTGAAGTAATCTAGAAGGATGTGGTATAATCGTCTTTGCGAATATTTGTCTAAGAAAGATTATAAAAAAAATCCTATTTGTCCATGCATTTTTATAAAGAAATCCTTAAAATGATTTGCAATACTAGCAGTTTATGTAGATGACATAAATTTAATCGGGACTCCTGAAGAGATCGAGAAAGCTGTTGACTGTTTGAAAAAGGAATTTGAAATGAAAGGCCTAGGGAAAACAAAATTTTGCCTCGGCCTGCAGATCGAGAGAAGTACTAGTGGGATATTACTTCATCAGTCTACTTATACTAAGAAAGTATTAAAACATTTTGGTATGGATAAAGCTCATTCACTAAGTACTCCCATGGTTGTCCAGTCTTTAGACATAAAAAAGGATCCATATCGTCCTAAAGAAGAAATCGAAGAAGTATTGAGTCCTGAAGTACCATACTTAAGTGTTATTGGTGCTCTATTGTATTTAGCACAAAGCATTAGACCGGATATATCTTTCTCCTTGAATTTGCTTGCTAGATATAGTTCATCACCAATGCAAAGGCATTGGACTGGTGTCAAGTATATTTTGAGATATCTACGTGGAACTATTGACTTGGGTTTATTTTATTCCTATGACTTTAAAAGTTATAAACTTGTGGGTTATGCAGATTTAGGATATCTTTCCGATCCTCATAAGGGTCGACAGACAGATTATGAATTTCTTAATAGTAATGCTGCTATTTCTTGGCGTTCTACTAAGCAAATATTGGTAGCCACTTCTTCCAACCATTCAAAAATATTGGCACTTTATGAAGCAAGTTGGAATGTATTTGGTTGAGTTCTCTAATTCAACATATTTGAGGCTCCTGTCAATTAGCTCAAATCATGAATGATCCAACTATTATATATGAAGACAACTAGAAACCTTATTCCAATTTCAAATCAAAGAGAAATATATTCAAGACAACCATCAGTGCCATAATAAATAGATTTATCTCTACCACCTAATTTTCGTATGCAGTTCATTACTGACTATTAGTGTGAGTTTGAGATTGTTGATGGAAAATATCAAGATTGCTTGTACTATCTTCATTTACCTCCTATGATCATTATATCTATGCGTAGATGGCAATCAACTACAATTTTTTAATGGGGAACAACAATTTCTTATAGGGGAACTAAATGTCATCCACCCACCCACTTGAAGTAGCTGACCAACCACATTCATCAATTACCTTATTTTCCTTCAACTGTGTTCAATTTGCCTTAAACAATAATTTATTGTGATAGAAAATAATATAAAATTGGCATTTATATTTAAAAAAATTTTCTTTTTTCTTTATAAACTACAATAAATGAAGGTGGATGTGCCATTTTTTGTTTTTCATATTTCGAATTTTTTTATAATTAAATTCAGATGATCAGTATAGCTTAGTACAATTTAACCGTACTACTAATTTGCATTTGAGTACAAGATCTCACAACAGATCTAAAACTTAGGCTTATATGTAGATAACTTAATGCATCTAAGTTTGGTTCTAATGGCTCTCCTGAAGGCATTTCCTTCTGTTCGTGGGGTGATGCTTATGCTTCATTTGGTTCGACTTTCACAAGCTCTATGTGAGTTGAACCGGGTTTAACTTCATTCTCCCCCCCAGCCATCCGATTGCTTTTAATTAAATCCAATGGCCTCACCTCACGTCCGCACATATTGTTAGAAACGGACGTCCGTTTAAGAAAGCTATTGTATATATATATGTGTGTGTGTTTGGCAAAAGCGTAATTTTTTTTTTCAAACTTTAGAAGCTCATATCTCATTTGTTACAACTCCGAATTCAATGATTCAAGATGCTATGGAAATCTTGTTGAACATAGATTCATAATATCATGGAGGGGTATAACACCTCCCATTTTAACACATCCAAAAATGAGCCTAAATTGGGCTGGTTAGACTATTTCACAAATTTTTCGTTTTTCATTGATAGTCAAATTCCGACCAATTAATACTCTAATTGGTATCAAATTACTTTAATTGAAACTATAATTTGCATAAAACTAAAAGAAATTAATAACATTGGTGTAGAACTGAATGTAGAAATCTCCCCCACACTTTCTCTCTCTAGAATTTCTCACTGTATTCTACACTCTCTCCTTTACTATCCTCATACCATCATTTATAGCTCAAATGTGGTATTTATAGGAAGGAGGGAGAGATAAAAGTCAGGAGGATATCTGATAATGTAGAAAAATTCTTCTGACAGTGTAGAAAATTTCTCAATGCCAATGAAGACTTTACATCGTCAAGGAAGTTTGGTTAGGTAGGTGTAGAAATTTTTTTCCTAACAGTGTTCAAAATTTTTCTGACAATAGGTGAAAACTAGCACCATCTGGGAGGTTTGTAGAAGTCTTCCTTGTTGCAGAGGGAGAAATAAACCTCTTGGGAGAGTTCACATGGCATTTACCACATAGCACTAAGGTGCACCCTCATCCAATTAACCACCTTAATTATCAATTATCACCATAATAATCATGTAGATGCCACTAACTCAAGATAAAATCTCAATTAAGATTCCACGTGTATTAATTTTTAAACAAGGTTTCACAAAATAGTGTTGGGCCCTTTTGCATTTTTTTAAAAGTTAGATAAGTGGGCCCTTTTGCATTATAAATAAATTAGATAAGTGGGTCGCTTTACATTTTAAATGAGATTCATAAGTGAGCCATTTTTCATTTTAAAAGAGTCAAATAAGTGGGCCTCTTTATGGACTTTTATGTTTAGATTACAGTTATTTTTTATTTATTTATTTTTTTTAAATTCTGGGTCTCAATTAGGTTGCTGATTGGGGGCTCTAGTTTTTTACTAAAATTTGGAATTCTTAGGCAATTGCCTTTTAAGCCTATACCCATGTCCAGGCCTGAGAAGCGTTCTTGTAAAAGTCTTACTTTTTTTTTTTTTTTTTTGAATCAACAGAAGGATATTCTAACTTTTGGTTAGACTAGTCTCCTTCGCCCAATCCTAAACACTCCTGATGGGAGTGTTTAGGATGGGACTGGAGGGGATTACTCAAACCAAAAGTTAGAATACCCTTTCGTAGGTAAAAAGATCTATAAATAAATAAGACTTCCACATGAATGTTTCTAAAATTGATGAATAATATGTTTCATTTGCTTTGAGATGAATCATACACTTAATGCCATGTGACTTTCTATAATTCCCTAAAAAATTACAAAAATAAGTGGTAATGAATCATACACTTGTTGTTTAGAGATTATGAATAAAATTAAAATTCTAAAAAGAAAAATTATATTTTTATACCTTTCAGAGATTCACTAATAATAAGTTTCTAAAATTGAAAATTTGGAAACAAAATTTTCTTTTAGCTATCAATTGGGATTATTTTATTTTTTGTGCCTCATCATGTATAAAATGGTAAAAGTTGAAGGAGTGAAACCATATTATTTCCTAAACAAAAATTAATTTCAAGTGGCCAATAAATTAAATCCATATGATTAAAAGCTTATCCTTATCCTGAAATTTTCAATGCTAACAAATTGGTATATATTGATACATTTTCATATGCTTAACGTTGAGATCGTTTCCCTAAAAAAATAAAATAAATGCCATGTAACCAATAGGCCATTGGCACCTCAACGTGACGATTGAACATGGTGATTTTTAAAAATTTAAAATTTTTGTCACTCTATGTATATTGCAAAATAGGTGGATACAGTTAACAAAATTTTTAGTAACAAAATTATTACGAATAATTAATTATAATGAAAGTTTTTAGAGGCAATGGCATAGAGTTGGGCATTTTTCATTCTGTGGTGTGGGGGTTTAAGCATGAGAAGTAAGCTTATGAGAGTTTCAAATTTTATATTGAAATTTTTTTAAAAAATATATAACTAATTTTTAATGTAAATAATAAAAATATCATGCAAGTTTTGTAGACTTAATAAACAAATATTATAAGAATATGGGTTGTTTCATAAAATAAGAAAAAAAGAATGATGGTGTTATAAAATAAAATAAAAGAATGTTCGTGCCTATCCTTTCCACTTTTCTCTTCCAAATTTTTTTATTTTTGTTTCCAATCACACTCTCTTTCAAACTAATCTATTTTTCTACTACTTATCTCTCTAGACCTGTACCCTTCTCACTCTCTTTTCCACTATTGTACCAAAACCCATTTCAGACATCATATGCAATATTGTTTGTTCATCAAAACTTAAAAAAAAAAATTGCAGGGATGATTTTTGTTTGATTGGTTTTCAAATTAAATATTTAAAATTGGATTTTAAGTTGAAGTATTAATCCCTATTTAATTGGTTCTTGACGAAGAATTTGAAGTAAAACAATAGATTGTTTGCCTAAAAAAAATGAAGATAAGGAAACAACTATAGCTTTTGAGGAAAAAAAATGTGAGCTCAATCTTAGGGAGAGAAGGTAAAAAAAAAATTTAAATGGGACAAATTCCAATCTCAAATCAGATATTAAGATCCATAAAGAAGCAGAGAGAGGGAAGAAGAAGACATTGGAAGATAGAGAGAGAGCGAGCATAGGCGATGGCAACTTAAGACGACAATGATAGTGGCATGTGCTTGTTTTTATTGGGAATTTATAGGGATGGCAATCTACGCCCCGATAAGGAAATATAGGAATAAAAAACTATTTATTTATTAAAATAAAAGGCAAACTTACAATAATACCCTTGAGTGGATAAAGTTTTCACAGATTCTAAGCTCGGACAAACTTGTGGGAACCATATTTTCCACCCATATCCCACCAAGGGTCTTAAGCCAAATAAAGCCCTAAGTGGGCTCCACAAGCATCTTGTTTGTTCTGCAGACAAGACAAGGTGACATTAACTTCCCCCAAAAAGATTTTCTTCCCTAACAAAGCTTTATGAGGAAAACAAGCAAGCCATTAAGGCTTGATAGACATAAAGGTGGCTGGCAGCAGCCACCTTCTAAAGACCTCCATGCTTCACAAAGCATGGAGCCCCACGCCATGGAACATGCCAAAAGAGACCTCACCTATTTAAGGATGAGCCCTCCATAAAACACGGTATGTAATCTCGTCTTAGGAAACTGTAGGTAATTTATAAAATATAACTCCTTGTCTTTTTCAAGGATGATTGATGACACAAGTTGCTTTATAGAAATATCTTCATGCAGAAAGTATGATGTTAAGCACAATAGATTTTTCTGGTACACGTGTCCTACAAAATTAGAGTCGATCAATCTAGAAATATCTTCATACTACTTCTTTAGGGTTCCATTGTATTATCAAAAAGTTTTTTCTGAATTGATCGATTCCAATTTTTGCATGACACGTGTACCAGAAAAATCTATTGGGCTTAACATGAAACTTTCCTCATAAGAATATTTCTATAAAGCAGCTTGTATCATCAATCATCATCCTTGAAAAAGACAAGGAGTTATATTTTATAAATTATCCAGGTACTTGTTTTGTTTCTAGGTGTTAGAATAGGAAATCTTTAAGTTTACGTACGTGGAAGGATGCATGTAAGCTAGAGTCCAAAAAGAGGAAGAATGCATGTAATATGTGGCTTATGCATGTAATAGGTGTCCTGTAAGAGGTGTCTTATGCATGTAATAAGTGTCTAATGTTAGAGTCCAAAAATAGAATAAATAATTCCACATTCTTTACTATAAAAGAAGACTTGTAAACCGGAAAAGACGCATATTAATGTAAGGAGAAAAAGAAAGCTTGTAAGAGAGTTAGAGAGAGAAAGTATTGTAAGGATTTATTCGAGCTTAGAATATGTGAAGACTCCATCCAGTCAAGGGTATTCTTGTAAGTTTGCTTTTTATTTTAATAAAATAAATAGTTTTTTATTCTTGTATTTCCTTATCGGGGTGTAAATTGCCATCTCTAGGAACTTACTTTCTTATTTGTTTGATTCTTCTTTGTTTTGGATATATTGGTCTTGGTAGAGCATCGACAAAGTTTTCCAACATTGACTATAATGATAACAGGTGAGCAAGCTAAAATTGGTGAAAACGACGAAAATAGACGATGAAAACATGAGTTACAATGGAGAGATGGTGCTTCGAAAAAAAAAAAAAAAGTGTTTGGGGGAGAGGATGAAGCATGTGAATGTCATGTGCCACGTGTATGAGGTAACACACGTGTCACTCAAACAATGTGCCACTTCACATTTACAAGCTTGAGGAGGCAAACATTGTCCTTTATTTATTTACTCTTCATCTTTTTTTATTCTTTAAGGGAAAGAAGACTTAAAGCAACTCCAACGGTGGATCAAAAACTAAATTCTGATCTATTTTTAAAATTTAAATGCAAAAAAATTTTGCTCCAATAATGGATTTAAAACCATATCCAAATTTGGATCTTTTTTTGAATGGATCCATATCTTGCCATGTCACGCTTTACCCTTTAAATTCACAACTACCCAAATAGTAAATGAAAAGCATGAAAACTAAACCAGACAACCATGTAAGAATTTAGGGCCTACCATTTATTAAAACCTAGATTAATGATAAATTGGTAATGTGATGTATCATACTACGAACCAAGATTGTAAGTACTATTATACATACAAGTTATGGTGCATCTAATTAGTCACATGAGATCACACAGGGCCAGCCCTAGGTATAGGCCAACAAAGCCGTCGCTTAGGGGCCCCCAAATTATTTAAAAAAACAGGGCCCCCAAGTGAGCGTTTTTATAATAAGGCCTTTCTCATTTGCTAACCTATATATAGGGCTCGTTTGCGTTAGCATTTTCAAAAATAACTTTTTGCATCTTATTTTTTTATATATATTTTTAAAATTATGTCCAAACCATCTTTTCACATATCAAAATTTCTACATTAGAAATGTTAGTAACAATAGTTGGGGCCCCCTAACTTTTTCTACAATCACTTCTAATATGAAAACTTTGTTACTCATCCTATCACCTCTTAACTTGTCTAAAAGTGACTATCACACCATCTCTTAGATCAAGTGGAGTTTTAAGTTTCAAAAGTAATTTTAAGAAAAGTTAATGCAAACAGACCCATAATCCAACACTTATAAATATTCTATACAAACACTTTTAAGAGTTAGCGAGAGTGATATATAAGGTGTGTTTTGTTCCCATACACAGGTGAGATTTAATTTCAAAATTCATAAGTTGTCCATATATATAGGAACGATAGGTTCCTTTACTACTTATTTTACCATTACTTTTACCACTTGTTCTCAAAATACCAATGTGGATAGAATATTTTGAGAAATTGAACATCAGATTAGAAATGCATTTTATGCAAGTCATATATGATAAAAATCATATTAACCTAATGGTCAAATATATAAAATTCTATTATAAAAAACTGCGATGTTTTCAATTATAGTAGTTTTCAAAGTGGCATTTTTTTGAAACCAACCGTTGGATCACTGTGATTTATGATATCCATGACATAATGTAACACCCCCTTAGGGTAGCCCAGACCCCAAGTTGGTGACAGTTTACTCATCCAATTTATCATACACTTATTAAAATATCTAGTAATAATTATTATTTAACACTAAAGTTTTACTGTTTAGAGTTTAAGACTTAAAGTACATACCACAATAACCAAATGACATAAAGTTCTCATATACAGTCATGTGATAGTATTTAAGAGGAGATCAACATTTAAATAGCAACTTCTGAACTCTCGATCTTCATGTAACCTAGCTATCTTTAAGGCTCAGGATGGCCAGCGACTAAAAGAATGAGATAATAATAGGGTGAGCAAACCAAAGCTCAGTGAAACACAACCACCAACTCAACCATACAATAATTTTTAACAGTATATGGAAGCATTGTCTACCCAAACTTTCTCTTTTTAGTATTCAAAATTTTAATGCTAGATTAACATCCACGTGAATTATAAATTTTATCTCCCGCAAGGACTGTTAATGCATATGCTACGTGAGCTCAATGCAATGTCGGGTATTTATGAGATTTAATATGCAAACATACCTGCCCACTAGCCACCTTCCACCTGCAAAACAAGAAAGAGCCCCACATGGGAAACCCGTACCAATAAAGGCTTTCAAGCCTAGGGTGATACTGTCTCACTGGCAACCCTGGATGATTTCATTGTCCACATGACTCCATCACCCTACAACCTCAGCACATATCCTCTCACAAGACATGTGTGTATTATTGCCCACTTTAGGCCCAATGCCATGAGCAAATAATACATTAGTGCACTAACTGGGAGACACAGCTCCAGTCGTATCCACATCTCATCATATCATAATTTCGATAATAATAATAATAATAATAATAATAATAATAATAATACATGAGCATACATGAATAGATGCCTCAAATAATCATTACATGAATGCCGACATGTATATGTCAAATCTCAAATGAGAAACATATGCAAGCAATTTAGTATCCACTTTCACATACATGCTCAAGTATCATCAAATTCAAAGCTTGCAAAACATGTCTTGTGACCATTTTCTCGTTTAAGTAGAATAAATAAACATAAACATGCTAATTATCAATCGAGTCCACAACTAATAAATGTTTAACGAACATATCCTATTTTTATTATAAATTTTCCTAAGTTTGCTCTTTCACAAATTGTTGAATAAACCTTCAGAATTTTCCCAATCATATCATTTTATGAATATCTTTCTAAAATTCTTAATTATCATTTAATAGGATTAAATTACTTATTTTACTAATATAATTTACTTCTTTATTTACCAAGGAAATTAGGTCAATTAGCTACAAAATACACATGCTAATGTTTTACAACCAATTTATTTCCAATTTTGATATTTTGAAAATTTGCTAATTTAACTTATAAAATAATTTCTAAGTATAAGAATGTTTATAGTTATTTCTATCCAAATCCTATAAAATTTACCTCCTCTATTAGAATAGGATTTTAAAAGTATTCTAATAATTAAAGTCACTTGCTTAGAAAAATAAATAGAATTTTATAATATGATGTAATTTAATGAATAGTAAGCAAAATCCAAGTGTTTGTCTTGGTATAAATCTTAATTGAGAGTATATAATTTGGGCCTAAAGAAACCCAAAAAGACAAAATTGATTTATGTAAATTGTGAGTCTAATTTACCTCTTAATTCCATTAGAGTTTGTCAACCCAAATTCTTAAATTAGCCCAAAAATGTCAACCCAAATAATATTGATTAAATCCATTACACAAGATAACCCACAACTATTTAAGATAGCCCAAAGAATTTAGCCCACAAGAATGAATTCAGCCCACAAAAGAGATAGGCCTAATATAACCCAATCTTCTCACATCCAAGTTCTCCATATACGTATTACACCATAAATTCTCTCAAAAAGGCATGCTTTCTACTTTCTACGTAGCAGACCCACTCTTTCTCTCTCTCTCTCTCTCTATATATATATATATATCTATACCTCATCTTCTTCCTTTACTTCACTTACACAGAAAACACTTATGGGTTTTTTACTTTCTCTCTCATCCATTTTTACTCATTTTTACACCATTTTCTTCCATTTTTAATCCTATGAATTTCTAGTACTAAACACTACAACATATCAAAACTTAAAATATATATTTTTTTTCATGACCATAAGATTTATAAAATTTGAAAGAAAAATTTCAATCCACCATTAACAACCTTTCAAGTTCCTCACATGGGTTTAACTCATATATATATATATATAATTCTAGTTTTACACATAAAATTTAATTACTCTATTATCTCATGCCACCATAGAAAATTAAAAGTTATTATAGGAGAGAGAGAGTGGAAGTGTCTCACATTCCTTTCAACTGAATTTAAACCTTGGTCCCTTGTTATGCACTGCAGGATAGGTATAGTACAGATGAAAGTATATATATATATATATCCAACCTCTTTCTTTCTCTCTCTCTTTCTCTCTTCTCCACGTTACCCCCTTTCTCTCTTTTATTATGTGTCTTTCCCCCTCCTTCCCTTAATTTACTTTCACACTTTCTCTCTCTCTAACGTGGCCCTATGCAGCTTCTTATGTTTAAGTTAATGAAACAAAAAAATCTATGTTTATAGATAAGATTAAGTAACCGTTTGGTTACTCTCCAATGGTAACTAAGTAGTTACCCTAACTATGTCCAGATGTTACCATTATATATATACATATAATTACATTGTGTTAATAATGAAATGCAAAAGTAAGAGAAAATAGTAATAATATTTTTACTATTAATTAATATTAATAAAATCATGGATCTTACACATAACTAAGAAAAGAATCTATTCTAACGGTCAGTTTTAAAAATATTCATCCCACATTAATGTTTTGAAATGTAGGTAGAATTGTAGGTATCGATGGTATGCTATATTATTAAGTAGTATTTTTTATCAACATAACTTGAATTTTAAATTTTAAAGTTCGATTGTGTTTAAATTATATATGTTATTTTGTAGGAGGGTTCCACTTTAGTAGCTTGCCTAAGGCCCCCAAATTCTCAGGGCCGGCCTTGGGATCACATGCTCTTAAGATATGATTTAATTAAGTTCATGAATATGGAAGGGAGGGAGAGTGAGAGAGAAAGAAAGAATTTTGTGGGGCCCACAAAAAAATAAAAAAGAAAGTGATTAGGACTTGCAGGGGAGAGAGCAAGAGAAGGGGCGTGATGTAGAGAGAGGTGTTTGTGGGGCCCACAAAAAAATGTAATAGGGAGAGGGGGTAGTGAGGTGGAGGGAGAGAGTCAGAGAGATAAGGATTTAAAAAAAAAAAGCTTTTTTTAAGTTGACTACTATTGTACTCGTTTTTAAAGGGCTTTTATTTTTAAGAATTTTTAGGCCTTAGGCTTAGGCCTTCATGGCTTATAGGCAAAAACGAGTCAGTATATAGGGACATTGGTTTCTACCCTCACATAATCAATTAGCTTTATTTAGTTTATTCTTTCCCTATTGATAGGCATAGTGTATTAGAGTAAAGAGAGTGGAAGACCAATGTTGACTTGACTTCAATTGTTATTTAAGGTTTGTACTACTTACAGGGGTGGAGCCAGGATTTAATGTTGGGGTGGGCTAGGTTAAATAAGTAATAACCAAAATATTATAAAGTAAATGAAATTATAATTAATTTTTAATTTATGTCTACACAACTATAAAAAGATTCGACTAACACAAGAAAATATCATTTCAAGCATTACAAAGACTAGTGCAAAGAAAAATAAAATAAAATACACTATCGAAGATGCACCCTATGGCTCATAAGATGAGGGTTAGGGCGAGAAATATGAAGAGAGAGAAGGATCTCAAATGAGGCAGTTAGGGCTGGAGAGAGAGAGAGCATATGAGAATATTAGGAATTTGGTACTTTGGGCTAGTTTGAGCTAAAACCCATTTAATGGTGATCTAATAAGTATAAAACAAAAAATTGGCCAAACTTGGAGTGGGCTACAGTCCACCTTAGCCCCTACATGCATCCGCCCCTGACTGCTTACCAATAATATCTTCAGGTACGCACAAGCAACTTAATATTTGAGTATTCTTATAAATTCAACAAATTAGAAATTTATTGTGTAGTTAAAATTATATGTTTACAGTTTGTT
Source organism: Hamamelis virginiana (assembly GCA_017140935.1). Lineage (NCBI taxonomy): Eukaryota > Viridiplantae > Streptophyta > Magnoliopsida > Saxifragales > Hamamelidaceae > Hamamelis > Hamamelis virginiana. The sequence goes on from JAESVK010065662.1 coordinate 22,006, forward strand.
TCAAAATCAATTTACTTAAGCCCATATGCTACAATAAAAAAAAGGTTGTTTTAATTTTTCTTGTTAGAGTTCAGTATAAAAGTTTTTTCATCTATGTGTGATGTGGCCTCATAGAGATTCCTCACACCTCATATAATGTATGAATATATAATTTTTATATACAAATTATAAAATTATTTCTAAATACTATGTGCGATATGTTCTTATTATTTATCCATATACATACACTATCTATATATATCTCCGCACACAATTTCTAAATGTTCTATTACACCTATTAGGAAAATTGATATATTTTAGTGTGAATTTAGATGATTTTTCATATTAATAATTATTCTCACATGTGGTTTTGAGTAAAAATTATTATACGGGTATGCAAACATATGATATAGTGTAAATTATTGATATTAAATTATGCAATCATGTACTAAGGGATCTTACTGTTTAATTGGGTGGGTAGCCGCCAAAGCTGTCAATTTATGAAAGCTATAGGTTTTTCTTGGTCTAAAATATTAAGATTATAAATTGCATTATTTGAATTGTAACAAGTAGTAGTGGGCTCAAAGGAAATCATTGCTTGTTTAATAGTGCATTGTAATTTATCAAAATGTATTAAAACTATATTGTTTCCACTATTTGTGACATATATTAGGATGCATCTTCACCAATTAAGTTGTCTTCACCTAATGCACGATATGACAAGAAACTATAATTGAAACTATCCTTTTTGTCTTTCCTTAAAAAATGTACTGTCTCAACTATTTGTACCACTTGCAAGAATGAATTTCTGCCCATAGATTTGTCACATTACCTGATGGACCATGTGACAACACACTATTATTAAAACTTTCCATTTATCTATCCTTTAAAAGTATATTGTCTCCATTATTTGTGCCATGTGCTAGGATATATCTTCACCCATTGAGTTGTCACATCACCTGGCGGATGATGTGACAATACATTATACTCAAATCTTTCATTTTCTCCATCCTTTTGAATATTACATTTTCAAAATTTGTGCCGTGTTAAGACCAGAATAAAACATGGATCATTAATGGAATTTTTTTTAGTAATAAATTGAAAAAACTCCAAATTATAGGATAAAAAACGGCAATTTTTTTTTTTGTTTTTTTTACTTTTGTTTTTTGTTTTTTATTGCTTATTTTCTATATTTAATAATTAGAATGGTAGTTGATGGGGGAGAATGGATGTTGGATTGTCAAAATTTTGAAATCCACCAACATTAGAGCACTTAGGATTTTTGTGTCTTCACCTTTTAACTGTTTTCTTTAATAAAAAATTATAAACCATACACCACCCACACTAAAATTAGATTTAGTACACGAAAGTTAACTATCTTCACCCTTTTTTTTGTTCAATTTATAGTAACTATCCTTTATTGTACACCCCTTAACAATTCAACTTATTTGTCCATTACAAAAAAAAAAAAAAAAAAAAAAAACAACAACAACAACAACAACAAATGGGACGAACACCAAACCGTCCCTACAGGAAGAGAAATCTATCCCAAGCCAATATTTGGGATGGTTTTGCACCATCACAAATTCGTCCGAATTGATGGCATCCCAAATCTGTTTGGGATGGAAATCTGTCCTAACTTTGTTTGTGATAGTTGCATTCGTCCCTAAAATTAAATAATATAAAATAAACTTGCTTGGGTTTATGATTAAAAAATCATTATGATTAAAAAAATGCAATGGAAACTTCTGTTCCAACATTATTTAATATTAAAAAATATGTATATCTATAATATTATATATGTGTATATTTATAGAAAATCTGTACACACACACACACACACATATATACACACACACATTGCCATACAGAATGAGAAATTTAACAAAGATGAAGATGATTCAAGCAAACCCATATCCATTACGAAAAATTCAAATTTTTTTTTTCTGTTCCTGCATATTTTCATAAGCAACTAATATATCTAAATTCATTTTCTAAGCAACCAAATGCCTGATCATATCAATTTACAAAAAGTCTCATTTCATTCATTTTTCATGGTCAAACCAATTGCCAAAACATGTATTACAAACCAATCCAAATCAAAAGAATGAGAGATCGACATACATCAAACCATAACCAAGTGCGGCGAGGATAGCAACGACGACGTCAATGGCGAATGGAGATAAAAGAAATTGAAGGTGAACATAGCCAGAGTAAGAAGACGGTGAGCGCAACTGTGGCTTGAAGAGGAAGACGGTGGACTACGACCTTGACCTAAGCATAGGAAGACGATGAGATCGACCATGGCTTGAGCAGGAAGAAATGAGTATAAGGGAAATCTCTATCATTCTTTGAATGCTTCTCATATTTTCCCCCCTTTTACTAGTTGCTGATATCATTTAGCAGTTAGCATATTCACACGGTTGATCCGTTTATTTTTATTATCTTTTTTTTTTTTTTTTTTTTTTTCTGGATTCCTTATTGATCCGATTCATTTTCCAGGTACATCAAAATGGCTAATCTTTATGCCAGAAGCGAGCTCGAGAGCATTTCTGTAATGTCCCAACTTGACAACTGTATAGACCCTTACAGATAGGTTGACACGTGTCAAGATGGAAGTACAAACTGTTATGCTCATCCATATTTCCTCATGAGTAACAAATAATATATATATATAATACAAATCAAGTAATAATGCAGAAGTCTACCATGAAGCTATCCAAACAACCCTCAAGCCGATGATTAAGCCAAGCCAAAATACACCCCAAGTCAACCTGCAATCTACTTAAAAGCAGGATAAACATCCTGCGTGCTTAGTAGGAATAATATAACCTTTACCACTTAATAATAATATCGGGATACATAGAATATGTAAATAACATTGTTTTCTCATAACTGTTATAAAATAATATATAAATATGATTCAAACCTGTGTGGACTTTCAGTGAAAACCATAACCAATTCCATATTCATCAAACCTTTCTATTTGTTCAAAATGCTTTCGTATTTCGTAATCCATTTCCATTCAAATCAAAATCCCATTTCAAAAACCATTAGATTAATTTCATATTCATCAAAAACCATTGGATTAATTCCATAGTTTTGGCTCTAGAGAGTATAACAGAAGCTTTCTCCCAGGCTAACAAGCCCCTAGCGCGCCACATTGTAAAGTAACCATATCAGGTTCTTCCTCGAGGGTAAGCCACTTGCATGGGCGATTTCCTTCGGGTCCGCTCTTGGCTCCGCCCAGGACACAAGGCACTTATCTTTCCTTTGGGGTCTGCTCTTCAGCTCCACCTCAGGACCACATGCCCTTTCCCTGAATACTAACTGAGCCAACATATATTTTCCATGCATTTCATTTCATAACAATATCACATTTGCCAACCAGGCATAAATCATTTCCATGCATTTCATTGCATAATATATTCCATTTGCCAACCAGGCATAAATCATTGTAAAACATATAAATATCATTATCAAAGCATCATTTCATAAAATGTGCATTTTTCAAATATGAATTCAAAAAATCAATTCATATGTCATCTCCAAATCCTTATAAAACAATTCACAAAGCAGATCACTTTTCCAAAATACATTCTTGTACCATTTCTTATAAATATCATTTCATTTTCCCAATATTCATGAGTTTAGTAAAAATCGAGGGAATAGCTATTTAAAATATTTCTTAATCTTTCTCATTTATGAATCAATTTATAAAATCTGGCATATGTTTATAAAACCAAATATAATGTCTCTATTTGTATTTGTATAAATAATGTCAATATATGCCCTTTTAATATTTTATTTGAAATAATGAAATAAAGAGCTCATTCACATATTTATGAATACGTATATTCAATACCAAAATAGTTTATCCAGTAATGGAAATAAGTTCTTGAAAACCTTTCAACACCATGCCTTGGTTTTCATTTTATAAACGTACCACATAGTTTAACAGTTTACAAAACAGTATATTTCATGTATCAATTTCTCAATATAATAAACAATGATGTTTAAAATGACATATAAGTCATATCATTTGTAAAGCATTCGAAAATATCTCATAATTATCAATAGTACAAGGTTACGGATTCCTACCTTAATGTCACAGTGTTTTCCAACCCATATGGTTCCACGAGCCTCCCAAATGCAATGTTCAATGCACCCAATGCAATTGGTCATTCCAGAGACCTTCCAAATTTGGGAACAACAATTTATGCAAGGAAAATAAAAAAGAAAGCACAAAGGATATAAAAATCCTAAAAACACAATGACTCATACTTATAAACCATTCACTCACGAACCTACGAACCAAATACCTAAAAATACCAAACCAAAAGCCTTAATATTTCTAAGACATATTCCCAAGTATGTCACGATGCTACATATCGAATTTCGTAGCCAAATGCCAAGTGGTTTAAAAGATATACACCGAAAAAGATTAAATGGCAAATATGGTATTTCCCAAAAGAAAATAAACCCATTCTCTTGCCGACATAGTTCATTAGAAAAATATACTCAAAGTACTTCAACAAAGGAAAAGTAATTTCTTGTGATAAAACACCATTTAGTATGATAAACATATCAAAACAAAAATTTGGAAATACATAAATTTGCTCAAACCAACAATAGTGCTTGAATTTTTAAAAATTCATCTCTTTGAATTAATCTGTGAACATTTACAGGCCGAAACTAGATTCATGCATGAACATCTCCAAAAATTTTCATAATTTTAGGATGAGTGGAACACAATCCGAATTTATATCCAAGTTAGTACACAAAAACAGCACAATTACTGCTACGTGACAGCTACTTCTAAAATCAAAGAAAAATAGTAAATTATCTCATTTCTTCATAAAATTTTTATTGGAAACAAACCTAGAAGTTAGGAAATCACTGTAGCAAACCACACTCAAAAAAAAATTTCTACATTTATTTAGAATTTTTACAATAAAACTAGTTTGAATTGAAACCCTGAAAATTCAATAGATGTAAACTTTGATTTTTTAATCCCAAAATTAAAGTTTATCAACCAAGATTTCTACCTCTAATAAATACAAGAAATCCTTAATCAAAACCGTAAATCTTAATTTAAATATTATTTTAAACATAAAAAATGAATAATAATAATAAAAAAAACATAAGAATAATTCTATACCTCATTTATTATAAAAATATCCAACCCAAATGTGAAAATCAAATATAAATAAAATTTACCTTAAAAGCCAAATTGGAAAATTTGACAAGAATGCACCATTCCTTCTCTTTCTTTCTCTAATTTCTCTCTTCTCTACCCATGTCTTCATTAACATTTAGAATATGTTTTTATAGATAAATTCTCACATCCACCATTCTCACATTTATCCACCATTCACAAATTCATCCACCATTCTAGAATTATATATCACCCAAAGTTTCTCAATTTTATAAAATATAGGGTACTAATATATGATAATAGAACTTTAAGAGCTAATATATCACTCTGTTCAAGAACTTTAAGAGCTAATATATCACCATTCTAGAATTACATATCACTTGTTCAAGGACTACAAGTTCTGTTCAAAATATGGCTCTACGCCTAAGAGCTAGGACATCGGAACTGCAAGTCAGAACTGCAGAAGTTGAGAGTCAGCAATAGATACTTAGGGAAACTCAAAAGAAAAATAGGGTACTAATATATGATAATAGAACTTTAAACCGTATGCTAGATTCATATCCTAAAGAATTGAATCCAAAAATTACAGAATTAGAGCAGTATAATGATCATATTAAAGAAGCACAGGAAAAAATTTTAGATAGATTACAAGAGGTGTCAGTAACTGTTGATCTTGTTTTTCAAAATAATCCTGCTCTGTGATGTACATAAATAATATTAGATTTTGCAGATATTTATTATTGAGATAACAATATTGTTTGTTTGTTTTTTTTTTAAGTTGATGTTGTTAGCCTTATGGCTTCCACCCTTGTTGGTTGATTTT
>JAESVK010065682.1:0-17309 GCA_017140935.1 Hamamelis virginiana
AACAATAACATAAACAAAAGAAAATTGAAAGCATTTGAATCTAAACTGGTAGCATTTCGCTTCGGTTGGGGATGTGTTCATCCCTTTCTCAAACTGAATCTGTTCTCTTTTATAGATCTTCCCCACGAATTGTATCTTCTCCACGTTCACCACTTCGAGTCATGGTTTGTGCGTTACCAACTTACTGCTCCACAATCCCATGCATGGCCACGTTCACGATAGTTGTTGCATCTGCTGTAGCCACGTGTCCCTGAAGAATTCTTCTAATCTAGCTCATTCCAGATTTTGCCACGTGTACTTGCAATCTTCTATCACGTGTTATACTTAGCTGAAACTCTATCTCTTCAACCTTATCAATTTAATTAGCCATGTGTCATCTCTCTATTGAATGACTAATTATCATAATATCACTTAGCCATGTAATTTTACTATAAATTATGTAGCTAACCCCTATTGGTTTCCAATTAATCACTGATTTATCGCCATATAAACAAATTATAAAAAAAAATTGCAATTTTTGGTGTAAACACTATCAACTTGTTGAATGGTGTTCGCTATACAATTATGACATTGAACAATATAGTATTTGACATGGATGATTGAAAGAACACTTTAATTTAACAGGTTCAAAAGAAGATGCATGATCTTTTGTTGAGTTGTACGTGAGTTAAAGGTTTTAGGATGAGTGTTGAGGTGAGTATTAGCATATATAGTTAGCAAAAGATTGAAAATGCTTCGTTGAGAGAGTTTGATATATTATCGATCATCCACGCCAGTAGCTATAAGTATGGAAGATAACTTATTTTTCTTTAAATGAAGCAAATTGTAGGACTAGTTTAGGCTATGTTAAGATTTAGATTAGTCCCCTCACGATGCAAAATTCACTTATGAATCCATGCATTCTATAGTAAGAGAGTACAAATTCTAAGGTGGCGTTTGGATAAGCTACAATTTTTTTGCTTTTTTAATTTTGGAAGTAGAAGCAACTTTTTGCTTCAACTATCAATTTTTTGGAAGTAAGAAGTACGTTTGGATAACCAAAATTGCTACCTGGTTTAAAAAGAAAAAAACAAAAAGCATGTTTGGATAACCAAAATTGCTACCTGTTTTAAAAAGCAAAAAACAAAAATTAATGTTTGGATACAACAAAATAGGAGATGCTATAAAAACATTAAAAATCATTCATCCACTAAAAAGGTCCATCCCAAGATTAAAAATACATATATGTCAAACGCGCAATGAATAAGAACTACAAATAACAACATGATGTATTCCAGAATGTCCATGTCACAACCATTTTGATTTGCTGCCAACATATCTTGGGCAATTTCATCGCGAACACCAGCAATATAACATAACTGAGTTTGGGTAACATTTATCTCAACATTGTTTTTAGATGTGCTAGCTGCTACATGTGCATCACTCTGTGGGTCAATGTCATTCGTCGCATAATCATCAAACATAGCATCTCTAGCTGCATTTTTCCTTATAAAGTTGTGAACAGTACACCTGCAAAAAACTGCCATCAAGAGACTGACATTTATAAGTCCTAATCTAAAAGTAAACAGTTTCTTCAAATAAAAAATGGGCACTCAAAAAAAGATTATAAAATACACTATGTTTTTGCAAAGATTAATCTATCATGCTTTGTTGTCACTGCAAACATATGGAAGTAATTTTAGAATTAAACTCTTCTCTGCCCCATCTCGTTTAGCTAAGAGAAACCCCTACCCAGATACACATACTTGGAAACACATAAGAGTACATAAGAACTCATCAAAGACCTTATAGAAAGAACTTCAGAATAGTTGCATGAACAACAATACAAAACAAAAAACTAGAAGTCAAACAATTTTGAAAAAGGACAACTTTGAATTACCACCAAGTTACATAGAATATTCAATAATATTATGCAAAACTCCTCATCCTCCATTACACTGATACAAAAAGACCTCATGGTCTCATTTTCTTAACCCTAATGACTTAAAAATTCCCTCAACCCAAAAGACATGGAAATACCTAAACACCTGAAGACTATTAAAAAGACCCGAAACATGTCTATTTTTTGGAAATTCCACATAAACTTCTACGAAAAGAAACAAGTAAATTAAACATAAAAAATGTATTCAAAACATTTTAATCACAATCAAACATCAATTACCATAATTAAAAGTTTTCATAATTTCTAATCACTAATGTGAAAGGTCACCATCAGAATCCAGGGTTGAAATATCAGCTAATTAATGAGACCGTACATGACGCAGTTTAACAAGTACAAATGTTATCCACCCAGTATATATTAAATGCCATTTTTTGCAGACTTGGTCAAGATCCAGATCAAAGAGAGCATATAACTAATTATACATGTTGCTTCAGTCCTTCAAGACATACGTTCCTATAAATTAACTAAAGGCATTACATTTTCTAGTGATAGTTGTTGTAATCTTTAGGTAACAGTGCATGGAAAAAATAAGTGTTGATTCAAACTGCTGGAATAAAAAATGTATAAAGAAACTTACAAAATGGGGTACATGTCCAAGGGGATTTCATTTCTGGCGGCTTCTTCAACTTCAGAAAGCCACATCTGTGCTTGTCTTAGATCATTCACAGAGCTATTTGATCTATCAGATGCTCCAGACTGATTGGTCTTCTCCTCTACTTGCTTTGTGAGAAGAGATACAAGTCTTTGAAGATCACTTGCTACTTGTCTATAATCTCTAATCATCTCAAATAAAGAGGCTCGTCTAGAAATGGCCTACAAGAATTTTAACACAACATCAGTAAGGTTGTTGAAACTGGAAATGACATAATTAGTGTCTACATGGGGGAGGGGGTGAGGAATGTCCCCCCGAGATTGGCTAACACTTATTTAACATGTTCTAGTATTTTGATGCACATTAAAAATTATCCTAATTGGCCTACACTTCGACTACTGATAAGGGGACAAGACCTTACAACTAGATTGGAGATGATCCCTTCCCTCTGGTGAATTCTCATGAAATCAAACAGAAAGAATGCTTATGATCAAACTGAAAAATGAATATATAATACTTCTCAAGGTAATAACCTAAACGAATTTTCAACAAAATGAATTGCTCAATTTTTTTTTCACTAAAGATAAGTACTGATAAAGGAAGAACATAAAACCAGAAGAGATCTCCTCGGGAAACGAAAAAATAAAAAAAACGAATTGCATAGATGAGTACATTCACTTTCCTAATAAAGTTTAAAATGTGGAATTTTAGAATTTATAAAGAATATATTCCATTTGGACTTCTAAATCCCTATCTAAATGTCCTACGTTCTTCTATAAGATTACACAATTTTAGAGGCAAACCTTCATATAATTTCCATCAAGAGCTATAGCCAGGCTGCAATCTGCAATGGCATCAGTGATCTGGCCCAAAGCTTTGTGTGCAGCAGCACGATTGCAAAAACATATAGTGTATTTTATAATTGTCGGTTGAACCAGTAACCAAAACAAGAAATAAACCAAAAACAGAATACATTTTCAGAAATAAAAACTTCCATTAAAGAGAAGCAAATAAAACATTATCAGAAGACTCTGTCTCCATCTGTAGTTGTAGCCACAATAATCATTTCCAGCTCAAGATATAATGAGCAAGATATAAATGTGTACAAAATTACATTCATATACCATGCATTTTTTTGAAAATGTATACTCCTAGAAAGAAACAGGGCATTGCCACAAAATGACAAACACCTAGCATGCATCCAAAAAAAAACCCTGAATTCATTGTGCCTGAAGCAATATACTCCTAGAAAAAAGATTAAACAATCTCCATCCATCAAACATATATGATATGGTATTTTTTTTAACATCAATATTCAACTAAGAAGTTAGACAGAGCCAACCTAAAAACCCAACCTAAAAAGTTCCAATAATTTCTGGTTTTTTATTTTTATTTTTTAGGAATTCAAACTAACATCCAAACTGTGAAAGTTCATTTTCACAGAATCTTCTATGGACGTGAGTTCTATCTCTTTTATTTTTCTTAGAATGCAAAATGACACAAAACTCACTCCAAAACTTCATTTTCTTTTCTTTTCCAGAATCTTCTCAGCACCCAAACAAAGGGAAATGAAAAACCCTAGCTGTACATGTAGTACAGTGTCTACCATTTTTTCAAATAGTGAGAACAAATGGATCTGAAGAACAAATGAGAGAGAGAGAGAGAGAGAGAGATAACTTACCACTTCGGTGAGGACTACGGCAAGCTGAGAGGCCGGCGAGCTAACGACGGCGAGATGGGTGTGTGGCGAGCTAACGACGGCGAGCTCTGGTTTGAGGCGAGATGGGTGCCAGTAGGGTAGTGAGAATGAGAGAGAGAGGGGGGAAGGAAAATGGTGGATCGTGGAGGATCCTTCTCAGTTGTGAAATTCGTGTTTATTTTTTTGGCATGTCCGGGGATTCGAAGAGTGGGCCGGTCATGCTCCTACTTCCGCTTTCTACTTTAAAAAGTTGTGAAAGCAATTTTTTTTTACTTTCACAAATTTTCAAAGTTTAGGCAGTTACTTTCATGTAGTAAAAAACAAAGGGACTTACCAAACGTACTTTGCTACCAAAACTTCCATTTTTCTACTTTTTTAAGCAAAAAACAGGAAGCCGTAGTTTTGCCAAACGCAGCCTAAGTTAGTCATATTCCGTGATCCTTTGTCGAAATGGTTATAATTTTTTGGTGAAGATTTTATCTTATTTGGAAGCTTATATATTTTGGGAGCATTTTTATGCATTTTCTTTTTAAAAAAATTGTCCTATCATTTCTAAAAGGTGGAGGACATTTTGACTAGACTCAATAATTAATATTGAGAAAAAAAATTTCCCTTCAATATTTTTATTTACAAAAATAAAATTTATTAAATGGTACGTGGTATGTCGTGGTAAAAAAAAAAAAACTCGTAAGTCTTGACGTCTCTCCAAGTGGCTAAGATTTTTACACGTGTCATCCCCTCACTCGTCACTTCATAGATCTCCCCTTCCCCACTAGATAGACTAGTGGAGACTGGAGAAAATGACAGAAGAACAGAAGAACACAGTAGAGCTCGTAGAGAGAGAGAAAGAGAGAGAGAGAGTAGACGAGGAGAGAGAAAGAGAGGGGGAGCCGAACAAGAAGAAGCCAAGGACACAAAAGAAGGTAGAGAGAGAGAGAGAGAGAGAGAGAGAGATGGGTGACGAAGGACAGTGTGTGAAGGGATTTACACCGAGTTGGACCATGGCAGCATCAAAGCTATGCGACTCGTGCAAATTCGCAACAGCAAGACTCTTCTGCCGAGCTGACTCAGCCTTCCTCTGCATCCCCTGCGACTCCAAGATCCACGCGGCCAACAAGCTCGCGTCCCGACACGCGCGGGTCTGGATGTGCGAGGTCTGCGAGCAAGGACCAGCTCACGTCACGTGCAAGGCCGACGCCGCCGCTCTCTGCGTCACGTGTGACCGCGACATCCACTCCGCCAATCCCCTCGCTCGCCGTCACGAGCGATTCCCTGTCACTCCCTTCTACGACTCCCCTGCCGCCGCCACCGCGGCCGACCACCACCGCTACTTCTCTGACATCAATGGCGGCGGCGCCGATGAAGAGGCGGAGGCAGCTTCGTGGCTTAACGCGAAAATGGTTGAAAGTCCGGAAGCACATTTGAGTCAATATAATATGTATTCGGATATGGATCCGTACCTGGATCTGGATCTGGAGTACGGGTCCATGGATCATCCGAAGTTTCAACAGCAGGTAGAGCAGCAACAGAAGCAGAAGAATTCGGGTACTGACGGCGTCGTTCCGGTGCAGAACAAGAACCTTCAAGGTCCGTTAATGGTGAACGGAGCTTCAGAATCTTGCTATGATATGGATTTTACTGGACCCAAAGCTTTTCCGTACAACTACAACAACGCACACTCTTTCAGCCAAAGTGTAAATAAATCTCTCATCTCAAATTTCTACTTAATATTTCGAGAAACAGTTTTTGAAAATATGTTTGCTAACAAATTCTGTATATTATTTTCTATTTTCAGCCACTTTGAGAACATGGCCAAACACTACTTTTAGAAACATGGCCAAACAGGACTCAAGTTATTACACGTTGATATTTTTTTTCTCCTTTATTATTTGCTAGAATAAGATTCTAATTGACTAATTTTTGACCAATTTGTACGATCAATTTTCTTTTTTTTGAAATAATTAAACGATCTAATTTCACCAACATTTTAAAATGATATGTGTAGCCTTCCAGTTGATTAATAAAAAACTGTTAGATTGGTTGTTAATGTAATTTCCAAAATCCATACTCGACCGATTTGGAATATGTGCGAATTGCCGAATATTTTATTCACTTTGGATCTGAATGTTCTCAAGTTGCTGAATACTTGATCCACTGTTGATCCGAATATGCTCAAATATTTGAACCATAATTTTCAATTATTTGTGCAAATTTTTAGTCGATTTAATGAAAAAAAGAATAATATTTTTTTCCGATCAGAATATTTCGAAATTTTCAGATTTACGTCCAATTTTTTTGTCTGAATTTTCACGTAATAGTTCTGTACTTCTATTCCAGATCCAGTCCAAATCTGAATTTCTCAAATATTCATGAAACTTCGTCAAATTTCCTTGGTAAACTTCAAAAACACAGGTCTCTATTAAATAATAAATTCGTGTTATACTTACAGGTATCTTCGTCATCTCTCGACGTCGGTGTGGTTCCCGACGGCAACGCCATGGTCGACGTTTCGAATCCTTTTGGAAGGCAACTGAGCAACGTCGTTGAGACGGGGAATCAAACATCTCAAATTTCAGGAATTGATCGAGAAGCTAGGGTTTTAAGGTACAGAGAGAAGAGGAAGAACCGGAAATTCGAGAAGACGATTCGGTACGCTTCACGTAAAGCGTACGCGGAGACGAGGCCAAGAATCAAAGGCAGGTTCGCGAAGCGATCGGAGATTGACGCTGACGTGGAGGTTGATCTGATGTACAGTAGTACTTCACCTGGTCTTATCGCTGATGCTGGATACGGCGTCGTTCCATCATTTTGATAATTCTAGTAATGAATTTTGAGGCCGTTGATGATGAAGCGTTGTTATTGCTGAAAATGATGTGTACATAAAGTAGGTGATGGTGTTTGATCGGTGGAATATGGACCGTTGATTTGTAGTTTTATGCAGTAACGAGTTTTGTTTTTTGATGATGAACGTTTATGTAAAAATGTTCTAGTTAGATTTTGCCGACTTTAACTAAAGTAAGTAAATAACACAAATTCTTGGATTAGAATCTTGAGATGAATCTTTCATTAAGTGAATGAGAATCCAAGGACTTGTATTATTTTCCGACTTAAAGTCAACAAATGCTGACTAGATCACTTCTCCTGTTTATGATCATTGCAAGGTGAGAAGCTCTCCTTTTTATCTAAACACTAGTGTGCTATTTTTATTTTTAATTTTTTGATAAATTATAGAAAATACTTGTAGTGTTTAGATTAAGTTTCACTATAGTTTCTGTAGTAAATTAGGGCACAATTTCACGATATGCAGATTTAAGCATATCCAACTGACTTGAGCGTCGGAGAGTGTGTCACCGGAATTCCATATTTGGATTGATTTCACTTCAACTCATAACTAAACAGACCAAAGGTTAGTTTTATCTATTAAATTTAGAACTAATTTATAAATGAGTAAATTCAAACCAACTCTAAATCTTCTTTGAAAGTGAAAATGCTTATTTTAAGACCATTGTTGGCTATAGCTATTGTAACACAATGTTATTGGTCACTTAAATTCAACACCGGCCAATTTGCAAATCTTTATTTAGGTAGTGATTGATCTTGCTTGATTCTTTAAATACGGACGGTTGATTTTTGGTATTGACTTTTACAAGAATATCAAAATCTGCGTGGTCATTGGTGGAATGAGATGGAGTTAATTAAAAATTAAATTAGTAAACTTAAAAAGTATAGAAAAGTCCAGTGGTCCACATCAACTTCGATAAGTACGTATCTAAAAAATTGTTACCTTATGGCAATGATTATAAAAAAGAAAAAATAAATAAATATGTTTTTAAATAATTAATTTATTTGGAATTTGCAAAATATCAACATTCAACAAAAGTCTTTCTTCATTCGAATTCAATCACTTTTTGTGTTATCTTCTTCAACAGTCGGTGCATTTTCAAAGAAAGGACTAGAAATAATGTAGGATTTTTTGTAAATTTAACAATAATAAATAATTATAATACCGAAAAATGAAATTATAATCAAAATTTAATAGAGTTTTAAGAAAATGCTTGCGGATCGAAAAATTAATGCTCTCGTTAGTAAATAAACAATCTTTTCAGTATTGGTTGATTGACATTCTACTTCAAAGATATAACTAGAATAGTATTATCAGGTCGAGCTAATACAAGTTGTATCAGGTCACCTGCTTTAGATAGGAGTGTTCAAAAAATCAATCAAACTGGAAAATCAAACCAAACCAAAAGACTAGTTTGGTCTAATTTTTTTGCTAATTTGGTTTGATTTGGTTACATATAAGCTTACGTGAGGACTTGGCTTTTTAGCCAATGTAGGATTAATATTTTCGAAAACTGATCGTTGGATTAAATATTCTTCTTATGTATGACAGCATGCCAAAACCACATTCATCTGACAGTCGGTTTCTAAAATACAGACTATGAAAAACAATGACAATATCTAACAGTCGCAATTTTTCACATTCTGTATTTTAGAACCGACTGCCCGATGAATGTGATTTTTGACATGCTTGTCATACATAAGAAAAATATTTAATCCAACGGCCAATTTTTGAAAACATTCATCATACATTGGCTAAAACGTCAAGTCCTCATAAAAAATTACTCTATATGTATATATATATTTACAACCTTTAAACTTGAAGATTTTTGGTGCACAGCTGAATAATTCTAACTCTATAAACTTTTCATATATTTGATACTTTTGTAAACTAAAGAGGTACATAATATAATTAATATTTCTATAAGCTAAATAGGGACTTTGAAGAAGTTTAGTGGCCAATTAAGCCCCCCAAACAAATTTTTTTACATTTTGAAGGTATAAGAATTTGATTGTCTACATTGTATAGTGCTAGGCCCAAAATTGAAAGTTAGAAGTATGAAAGTAGTGGGAAAAAAATATAAAAATAAATAATTTCAAAACCGGTTAAACAGCCCAAACCAAACCGGAATGATTGGTTTGGCTTAATTTGGTTTAATACTTTAATTGGTCTGGTTTATGAGAAATACAAACCAGAATTTTTCGGTTTGGTCCAAAAATTAAGGCGAAATTGCCCAAACCGGACCGGTGAACACCCCTTAGCTTTTGAAATACTTGCAGACCATATTTTGAAAAACTGATCATTGAATTAGATAATCCTCTTATGTTTGTCATGTCTGTCAAAAATCACAGTGATCCAACAATAAGTTTTTTTTATAAAAAAAAAGGTCACTTTGAAAAACTGTTTCTTTTTTGTTCTTCAAAATTTCATCATTTTTTCATCTTAGTTTCTTCATAAACCAACCGTTGGATCACTATGACTTTTGATAAACAAGACAAATATAAGAGGGGTATCTAATCCAACAGTCGGTTTTCAAAATAATGTCTTCGGGTGCCTTTAAAGCTAGTGACCTGATGCAACTTACATCAGATCGACCTGATAATAGCATTCCTGTATGTTATAAAATACATGACATGAACTCAAAAATCATATGAAAATATTAAAGACAAAACTATAAAATTTCCAACTCTCTTATCTTATAATTATTGTATTTTTTAACATGCTAAATTATGCATAATATTCATATAAATAGAATAAATAAATAAGTAAAAATAATATACAAATAAACGAAATAAATAGGTCTGCGTTATTGGTACTCCTCTATGAGTCTGGATCCTCTGCTTGGGCTTGGATATGCTTGGGTGATGTGTCATGATCTGGATGCTCTGCTTTTCACTTAGGTGATGTGCAGATGATTCAGATCATGACACATCACCAAAGCACCAAGCAAACCCAAGTAGAGGATCTCATTCCCTCATTTATCTTCTTGCGCTCCTTCCACAAATTTATAGGGCTATAATGACACAAATAACTTTTACCCATTCCATATTATATATAATGCCTAAATTATCATTAATAACTAAAAGTCCCATTTTGTCACTTCTTTGTCTCACAGGACAAATTTCTCTTTTTACAAAATACAAATTATGAAATACTATAAAAAAAACCTGTGACAATATTTAACAGTGAAAATTGTTATAATTTTTCGTAATCTGTATTTTAGAAATCGACCGTTGAATCACTGTGATTTTTGGAATGTATGACATGCATTAAAAGAATATATAATTTAGAAGCCAATTTTTGAAAATAGGCCAATTAAATGAATAAGTTGAATGGGGGGCTTTTTGGTTATTCAATGACAATTATGATATTATGAATGATATGAAGTGAAAACTTTCAAATGAAGGCTATTTATATTATTGCAAAAATATAATTTAAAAGGGAAATGCATTGTCCAAAAAATAATACTAGAAGGTAATGGCAATGAGGAGTTATAAAGGTTAGTAGGTTACTTTACCCATTATCTGATCATATCACCAAGGAAAAAAAAAACCTCTAGGGTAACATGATGGTTGCACAAACAAGTGAAAGACCAATTAAAAAAAAAGTTAATAAATCAAAATAAATTTTAAATCGAAATCTAACAATCCTCCTCAACGAGTAAAGTTTCCTTCAAGGTTTGAATCTATATTTAGGAAAAAAAAATGGTATTTGGCATGATTATATTTTAAAAGTTCTTTTGTATAAAAAAGAAAAAAAAAAGTGTGGAAGTAATGCATCCTACAAATGTAAATATTAAAAAGCAGTCTTTTTTTACTTCTTCCAAATGGACTTCCAAGTAACTTTTCATAAAAGTCCATTTTAAAGAGGTCACCTAACACATTTTTTTCTTCCAAAATGACTTTTAACGTTAGCTAGGAAGCCCATTTGGAGCCTTCCAAAAGCCACGTCAAATGCCTTATAAATAATCAATTAGATCTTTAAAATCAAACTTTGACTTATTTCTATCTCCTTCGGCGTGACCCTGTCATAACCATACTAGAGTGCAAAAACATTTACCAACTCCTTTCACAAAGATGCATAATCCTCTTCTTCACATGCTGCATAGGGCCGGCCCTGAGGACAAGCTAGCAAAGTCACTGCTAGCGGTGTCAAAACGGACGAATCGGGCTAGCCCGGTCCATTAAGGAAGCGGGCCTAGCGGCTAAACGGGTCTGCAACTATTGTGTTAACGGGCCGGTGAAAACTTGCAAGAAGGTTGCCCAATTCGGCCCAATTGACCTATCCATTAAGTTAATGGCTGGGCCAGACCGGGCCAAGCCACTTAGCAAACATGTCCAATGGGCAGATAATCGGGCCAAACGAGCCTATTTATTGGTCAACCGGGCGGGCCAAACGGGCCATATGCCCAATAAGCCCGTTTATTCAATTTTTTAAAAACTTAATTTTATTTTGAATTTTACAATTGTTTTTCCCAAACTAATATTTATGTAAAATACCATAAGTAATTAAACAAGTTATATAAATAATTGTCATCTTTAATTTAAATTCTAAAAAAATAAAAAATGAAATGAATAATGAGTATAAAAATTATTTATTTATTATTAATAATTTAAATTTGGTACAATTTTGAAATGTTGAGATTTGCAGCACTATGATTAAGTACATCCCAACTAGGTTGACATCCACTTAATCATCAATCATATGCATTACTCAACAACAAATTGACAAAAAAAAAAAATTACAATATTCAAATATACATTAACAAATGTGATAAAGTCTTCATTGCTCAATGTCCATATTTGTAAATTGAGACGCCAAATCATACTCCGGTGGAATTTGGTCTTGAGATCTTTTGTTCACCTTCTTCCAATTCGATATGCAAATTTGTACTTCCAAACTCTCTGGCATTAGTGAAGTCCTTCTCTCATCCAAAGTCTTATTCCCTGCACTAAAAGCTGTTTCGTTAGCCACACTAGACACCAGATCGTTAGCAAATCACGTGCCATAATAGCAAGGACGGGCTATACCTTTCATTTATTTTTTCAAAATTCATTATATTCGTCGTTGCTATATCCCCCTACTCAAGGTCATATATTCTAGAAGGGTCCAAACTAATTTAATATGAAATGAACTAAAATAAATTAAGAATTGGAGATGAAGATGAAATGAAATGAAAATATAATAAGAAATAAAAATTAAATGCAACAAACTAATATAATGTGACACAATTAATTTATGTGGCACAATCAATTGCTAATGTGACAATTGAAAAAAAAAATTGAGATTTGTGATACAATTAAATTGTGACACAATCAATTTATAATTTGACAATTAAAAATATATTGGAAAAAAAATAATTAGTGTGACACAATAAATGAATAATTGAAAAAATTTACTAGGGATAGCTCAAACTCTTGGTTACTTGAATCCTTGGATAGAAGCTTGTGAAATAGTGGAGAATGAAGCTTTGAGAGTGAAATTGAGAGCTTGAGAGTGTGAATTGAGAGAGAAATTAGAGAGATTGATTTTGGCGAGGATAAATGGGAGGGGGTGGGGGTATTTATAGAAATTTTTTTTGCCAAATAACTATATTTGCCCAGCTGTTATTTGAATGTTGGAGGGGCAAGATGGTCATTTCATTGATTTTTCAATGTCCCTAAAACGTAGCCATTTTTTGAATGTTGGAGGGGGCATAATGGTCATTTTGACCATCCAAAACAAGTGACCGTTGGAGATTGTGTGACATAATCTGACGGGCCTAGTGGACTGGTCAAACGGGCCAAACGGACGAATAATTGGCAAGCCAAACGAGCAAATGATCACGAGCCGAATCAGGCTGTTTAATGAACACGGGCCAGACGGGCTTACCAAATACAAACTCCTGGCACAATCCGTCTGTAACGCCCCAACCAGACGTTAGCTACCAACCATCAATGATAGATTGCCACGTGTCAAATTGAAATTGCAACCTGATAAGCTCACTTATATTTCCATACTCAGGAGACAATAAAACATTTATGTAAAACCATGTAATGAAATGTACATACATATGTCCCAATCTGTACCATACATATACAAACTTTACGATCCTGAATATATACATAAAACATCAAAATGCCAACACCCCTGGCATATGGGTACAAACCATAATATACATATAATGTTTGCAAATTCAAAACTATGTCCCTGCTCTGGACAAAATGCAGAAACACATCAAAACGGTTGCCTCAAAACCAAATGCATTAAACTCCACCATGCAAGCTATGGTCATCCTCCTGAAAGTCTACTACATAAAAGCAGGAATGAGCTTACACTTACTCAGTAGAAATATTATCCTCAAATTAACAATAATAATACCAATGCAAGGATTAAATCAGAAACAATCATATTCAACAGTTCTAACTCATTTATAAATAAGTGTGGGCTTTCATAATTCATAAACCATTTCCATCTCAATCAAAATCCCATTAGCTCTACAGAAAGTATACAGTCGCTGATTTCAGGCTAACCAGCCCCTAGCACAGCCAGACTAAACATAACCATATCAGGTTCTTCATCGATGGTAAGCCACTTGCATGGGCTATTTCCTTCGGGTCCGCTCATAGGCTCCACCCAGGACACAAGGCCCTTATTCCCCTGAAGACTAACTGAGCCAATAAATACAATTTCCAAACAGTTGTTGCATAACAATAATATTTCATTTGTCATCCAAACATAAATCATTGTAAATAGCATATAAATACAATTATCAAAACATCAGTTCATAAGCCATCACCAATTTGATATAAACCATGTCACACATATCTTTCAAAACAGCTATAATCACATGTATCGTATTTGTCCAAATAAGTTCTCAAAGAAGGTTTTACAAGAATCAATTTAGTAAACCATATTATCAGTGTTAACGAGGATAGTTATATTCCTACCTTTCCACTGTAACTTCCTATTTGAGATTTCCTGACACAAATGCACCCTAGGTTGCAAAAGGATTATCAATAGGACTCTTTGGATCTGAAATAAAAGATAAATAATGCAATTTAGACTCTAACTCAATAATATGCATAAATAAAACATAAACCAAGGCTTTAAACACCAAAGACCTTAACTCTCCTCTATAAACTTCCTTAAAACAAAACCCCAAATGAAATAAAATCAGAAAACTAAGAAAAACAGAAGAAAAATTCAAAAACAGGGCATACCTATCGATAGGCCTCACTCCCCTATCGATAGAAGTATACCTATCGATAGGCCAACAGTAACCTATCGATAGAGAAATGATGCAGCATACAAAATCCAGAAGCAGTGAGGTTCACCTATCGATAGGGGTCTCCCACCTATCGATAGATAACCTCCAGAATTCAATATCTCGAGCAGTTTTCTGCAAAACAGGTTTAAAATACCCCAAAAAGTCATCCAAACCAAAATTCCACTGTTCAAACTTTATTTCTATCATATACCAACACATACAACTTTGAATTGCCCAGAAATTCCAAAATCCAACGGTGAAAACGCAAAAACCACAAAGTTTTGGGCATAAAACCCACATAAACTCATTTCAAAGCTTATACACAACGAACCTCAATTTCTCCCACACAACAACCCAAACAACTCAAAACAACTGATTCAAACTTCTGAATCATTCAAACCTCATTCATCCATCAATTTTCTCACCAAAACCCACTTTATGGGTTTGAACCCAAAATGGAAAACAAAAAGAGATGAAGAAGAAGATGAGTTTGAAAGCTTACCTTCACCAATTATGGAGAAAATCTGCAAAGTTCCTCGCTGCGAAGTTCACCCGAGCTTCCGTTCCTCTCTCGAAGTCTCTCTGCCTCTTGGAAGACACGAGAATGAAAACTTTTGATAAGTTTAAACTTAAACTTATCTCAATGGCAATTTCGTAAATATTTTGAAATTCAATTTTTTTTTTAAACAATAAAATACTATTATAAAATACTTTAAAACATTAAAATATCATTATAAAAATACAGAATATCACACCGTCCATTAATATCGAACGGGGGCCTTAACTGGCCGTAAATATTAAAAGGGCCGGTCATGTCCGTGACCGTTAAGAAAACGGGTTAGTCACGGTCGGCCCACAGGCTCACTGACCGTTTTGACACCACTAGCCACTGCTTTGGGCCCCCAAAATTTTGTTAAAAAATAGGGTCTCCAATGACTCCTATTTTCTTGGCAATCAAATAACTAAAAATCAATTAAGAGCATGCATGTTCACATTATCGTTTTCTAAAATCACTTTTAAAGCTCAAAATTCCACTGGATCTAAAGGCCCATTTATGTTAGCTTTTTTCTAAAATCACTTTTGGATAATTATCTCTTCACATATTTCTTTATAATTATGTTTAAATTATGCCTTCACATCCAAAATTTTTACAGTAAAAGTGATTGTCGCAAAAGTTAACTTTTGTTACAATAATTTTTGGT
Organism: Hamamelis virginiana; assembly: GCA_017140935.1. Lineage (NCBI taxonomy): Eukaryota > Viridiplantae > Streptophyta > Magnoliopsida > Saxifragales > Hamamelidaceae > Hamamelis > Hamamelis virginiana. The sequence continues at coordinate 15,527 of JAESVK010065682.1, forward strand.
ATCAATATTTCACCAACCATCCTATCACAACTTAAGTAGTCTAGAAGTGATTATCATCACATCTCTTAAATCAAGTGGAATTTTAAGTTTCAAATGTGATTTTAAGAAAAACTTATGCAAATGGACCTAAGAGATGGAGTGATTGTGACCACTTGAGAGGTAATGTTTTCATGCTAGAAGTGATTGTGGCTAAAGCTGGGGCCTACTAAACTTTAAATAGATAAGTGAAGATGGTTTTCCAAAAGTGATTTTACAAAAGTTAATACAATTCGGCCCTGAACTTTTCACATCTTTTAGCTTTCAAATATCTAAAACTCAAGAAATCATACCTGAATTAAAAATTAAAGATCTAAAATTTTAATTTATTTTCTTATCCATATTTTTTCAATAACCAAACAATCCAAAATCAAGAAGATGAAAAAGAAAAAATAACTTTTTATTTTTATTTTTATTTTTTTTCATTTTCTTGTACTATATATTTTGGTAATGAAATATGCCACTAAATTTTGTACAAGTACTAGTAAATAAAAAAAAATTATGTACTTAATATTTGTGTGCATTTTTTTTTTTTTTTTTTGTAACAAAATGTCTAAATAGCAGAGCTCCATTTAGGAGCTCGCTTAGAGCATCTCCAATGGAGGTGCCAAAGCCAAATTTGGTACTTTGCACCCAATGCAGCTGCTCCAATGCAGCTGCCATTGCCCATGCCAAATTTGGCTTTGGCAGCCCAAACTGCCAAATATGGGTTTTAGAATGGTAGATGCTATTTGTGCCATATCAGATTTCCCACCACTCCAATTACCCCCAAAGAAAATGTGTTTGGTAGCTAAGAAAATTCAAGAAAAAAAAAATCAAAACAAATCATAACATTTTAATCAACACAGCAACACGAACAATTATCCACAAGAAGATATTCAAATCATTCACACAACAAATCATGGAAAACAGAGGGAAGAAAGAACTCACGGGTTTTGGCTTTTCCGAGAAATTTGGTGGCATGATTTTCCCGAGAAACAAACAGATCCCATAGTGGTTTCGCCCCCTTGATCCTTGTCACGCATTTTCTTCATTACCGTATGATCAAACCCTTGATCTCTTCATGGCCGTCCGATCAAACCCCCCCACATGAACCCTAATCTCAGACGTCAATCCTTAAACTGATTCGGTGAGTATCCGAGAAATTTGGGGAAGAGAGATTCCCTGCTTAAAGTAGGGTTTGCAGAGAGTGAGAGAGGTGATGGGTGAGAGGGTTGCAGAGATGTTCATGGAGAAGTTGCAGACGGTGTGAGTGACTGGGAAAGAATAAAGAAGAAATTGGGAAAAAAAAAGGGGAAAAAGAAATAGGAATGGGCTGGGGGCCTCGCGCTATGGGTATATTGATGGTTAAATCCACCATTCAATTTAATCAATAAATTTTTTTTATAAAATATGTTTATAAAATTATGAGAGACACAAAATTGAAATTAAAAAATATATATATATATAATAAATTTGAAATTAAATGGACAGGCAAAGCTGCAGATTTGAGAGCCACTTGCAGATGGGAGAAGGGTAGATGGGAATGTCGTTGCTCATCTTGCATCAGGTGCTTTCTCGTAGAGCCACTTGCAGTAAAATTTTTGAAAAATTGACTATTGGATTAGATACTCCTATAATGTATGTCATGCATGCCAAAAATCACAGTGATCCAACGGTTGGATTTTGATAAAACTGACTGCTAAAAATGACAACATTTGTAAGAACAAAAAAATCACAGTTTTTCAAAGTTACATTTTTCAAAAAC